>SKCR01040720.1:0-60211 GCA_019454045.1 Zanthoxylum bungeanum
AATCACAACAAAGGCTAGCACCTTCAGGGATCATACATAGGTGATATGGGAAGCTAATCCTTGAGCTTGGAAGGATCAAACTCGACTTGGAGTCCCTCTTTTCTTCTTGGCCGAGAGCTTCACTACACAAGGGAGGAGTTTTCGCATCATCTAAGCATCCATTTTCAAGTATTGTGAGTATGATTCCGCCATACTTCAATTTATTCATTCATGTATTTATATATTTTGCTTGTTCTTGTTGATCTTGGGGCTTGGTTATTTTTTTTTCCAACAGTTTAGTCATGATTTGTAGGTGGACAGGCCTTCATGAAATATGTATACATGTATATGAGATATATATGTATAATATAAATAACAACCAAACATGAGCCTAGAGAGTTCCATTATATTGAGTTTACTCGTTGAGCACTAGGGCGACCTTTCGTCAAATATTGACAAATTATTTTTTAGGTTTTTGGATTAAATTGTTTAATCCGATAATTCATGAGATGAATTGAATTAATTAATTTTATATCAAGAGTTGATATAATTTTTTATTGTATAATAAATGTAAATTTGATTTACATTAAATTAGTAATATTTTGTGAAATTAATTTAATTGTTAAATTAATATATAAAATTAGTTACTTGGTTTATACAAATAAATGTTTTAATTAATTAAAGTAACTTTAGTTAATGTAATTGAATGTTTTTAGTAAAGTAACTAAAATATTTTAATTGCAATTTAGTTACCTTGGTTGGTGAGATAATTTAACTATTGTTGGGTTGTTTTTTGAAACAAGTGGTTGTAGATAAAAGATTCCTTAACCATGGTTATATTATATGGCTTGGGTTTAGTTTTTTCTTTTATTTTATTATTAAAATCAAAGGAATAAAAAGAAAATAAAATGCTTTTCTCTTTTCACTCCATTACTGCAGTTGACCGACAAAAAGTAATATAAAAGAAAATGAGAACAACAAAGTCTAAGGGCTTTGCTTTTTCTTCTCTATCTGCCGAAAAGAAAGCAATTTTCATTTTCCTTGCTGCTGCTCTCTGCTTGCCGAAAGAACCAGAGAAAAGAATTAATTTTGTTTTTCAAAATCAAGCCTATATCTCACCAAAGGTCACCCAAATAAATTATCATGAGCATAGAATTAATCCTTAAAAGTTAGGGGTTGATTATTGTTCTTGAAGTTTTCTTTTCCTAGGGTTTTAAGAGTTAAAATTTGGGGAAAAATTGGTTGCTACTCTTGAGTGATCAAACCACCTTTTGATCACCAAGATTTGTTCTTGGAGGAGCTCAATTTGGTGGATATAGAAGGAAGCTCAATTTGGTGGAGGAAGAAGAGATTTGAAAGGACTCAAAGCTTGGAAAAATTGGAAAAACTTGGATGCAACCCTTCTCAAATTGGAAAGGCTTGAAAGAAATTGTTGGTAAAATTTAATTTGTAAATTTATTGTTCAATTTCTTGATGATTATAGTTGAGAAAAATTGTTGTGGATTTGTTGGATTAATAAGAAGCATGTTAGTGAGGAATTAGAAGCATTTGAGTGTTGAAAATTAGTATATAATTGATATGTTAATTTTGAATGCTTGGATTAATTTGTTCAAGAGTTGGAAAATTATATTGTATGCTTTAATTAATTTTTCAAATGTTGGAAAATTAATTTTAGTATGTTTGGATTATTTTCAAGTGTTGGAAATAATTAGGATGCTTAGTTCTAATTTGTCAATAGTTGATAAATTGATTGAAGTGTGTTGAAATTTTTAAATGGACTTATGGTCATTTTTAATACATGAAAATGTTTTAATGCATTGAAAATTTTAAGTTTGTAATTAAAAATTTTAAACTCACTATTTTTAAGGACTGCCGAAAATTATAAAATATATATATATATTTTATTCGCTCGCGATTTGATCTCGGACGGATTTCCGCTGCACTCGGGTTTGTCCGTTCCTCACACAACACCTAACTCTATCCTCCAGTCCATTCATGATGTTTTTGTTAGTTAGGATCACATCAAGTCCACTCCCCCCCACTCGGCCTGGAACTTCAACAGGCACAAATTCAGGGCTGGAGGCTCTAAAAGAGGTCTTGCGCCAATACTCAGCTTTCACAAGATTAGATATTAGTCAGGCCGCTCTGCCTGCGAACTTGGCGAATTTAGAGACTATTTTTACAGAGTCGACCAGGATTCTATCTTCTCTCGCCCGGCCCATCCCCGTGGCTAATAGGGTTTTCCTTTAAGAGCTCAAGGACAAGGTTCAAGCTCTCATCTCGCACTATCAGCAACTCCACAACCAAAGGATGAACCTACGGTATTCGTCAATGAAGAAAGAGGAATTAGTCAGATCTATCGGTGCCATGCAAGCGTCTCTTAAAGAGATCACTGAAGAGATTATGACTGAGGACTCTTTACTCATGAGATTGATGAGTGTCGAAAGCGAAAGGAAGCCAAGAAATGGATCGGGCCAATGATTTAGGGAAGATAAAGGTTTCAATGGCCGAATTTCAAAATAGAACAGTCTTTACTCGACATCAACGTTGTTAATGTTGAAGTGAAAGGGGAGTGACATCAGCTAAGAGAGTCATTTAATATATTGAAAGACAAAACGTTGACCGAGGATCTTCGAGTCATGCGTAGTCTTTAAGGGTATTTTTTTTTTGTAATTCAGGACGTTTCGTTATCCCATTCATTTTCATTTTTTTTTCTTTATGTAATTAAGGACGTTCTATTGTCCCATTAATTTACTTATTATTTTTTTTGTTAATGTAATTTAGGATGTCCTCTCATCTCATTTAATAAAATATTTTTGTTTCATGTTCCCATAGTGAAGACTCGTACCTTTTAAGATAGTTTCCATTTATCACCTAACATGCAATTCTCCATCCAAATCTTTCATATGATAAGCTTCGTTAGGCAATATAACTTCCACTTTATATGGTCTCTCCCAATTGGGCGACCATTTGTCGTATTTTAGGTTTTTGTCATCAAAAGGTAGTATCGCCTTCCACACTAATTCATCATTTTGAATGACTTAGACATAACCTTCTTATTGTAATATTTGGATATTTTTTTATTTTTGTACTACTAATTGATTAAGGATATGTATTTATACATTTATTTATTTTGAAATTCATTCCATTTCATCAGCTCTCTGATGGAAATTGGGTGTTTTTACCCAATTTACTTCCAACCCTCCCTAAACACTTTCAAACACCCAAAATTTAATTTTTAATATCAAAATCAACTTCAACAAATGTTATATAGAATAAAATCATATTTTTTAAAATATCAAATATTTTTACAAAAATATAAATTTATTCAAAATACGCACTTGCATAAATTTCGAATATAAAATACAAACCAAACAAGAATCCCACAAAGAAGTAACCCTTGAACAATTCTATGTCACTTAAAGGTGGTCATGTGATTCTAAAATTGTAGTCATAGCTCCAAGCTTTCATCTAGAGTTCCAAACTCTAATTTTATGTTCATGTCCAACATGAACATTTTTGACCCAATCACAAGCATATTGTGTTTATACTTCCAAAGTATCCATACACAATTTATTAACTTAATTTCAACTTCAAGCTATATTATTATGTATCAAATACAAAAACATACCAATTTAGAGATGATCAAACATACATAGTAAGCTTGAACCAAAAATCTAATCTTTTTTCTTGTTGAAAAATGTAGAGAACTTCCAAAGCTTCTCTAAACATTTCTTTAGGCTAATTTTTCTTATACTTTGCCTTATGCTTGGTTACTCAAAAATTTGCTCAAGTTTGCCTTTTATAATGAAGCTTATGTAATTTTTAATTAATAAAAGTTCTAATCAACTTTAAGTGGGCTTAATCCAATTTGTCCAAATATTTATATTAGGTGTGACTATCCACATTTGTCTACCACTTTGATTTAATCTAATTAAATCTAGACAAAGTTTAACCAATTGATTAGTTCACTGTCTACCACTTTAATTTAATCCAATTAAATCTAGACAAAGTTTAATCAATTGATCAGTTTATTGTCTACCACTTTGATTTAATTCAATTAAATCAAGCCAAATACACATATTATTACATATTTTATAATTACCAAAATATCCTCCAATGGTAGAAATATTTATGAAATTTTAAAAAAGCCATTGTGTAATTTTGGATTAATCCAATTGGATCAAAGTAAATAATTAATGTTATCCGATAACACTTAATTATTTTAATTGATAATTATAATATCAAATATTATTTATTATCAAATATTACCGGCTCCCCAAGTGCTCAACGAGAACACTTCATATTGTGAGACTCTCTAAGTCCAGACACGTTCGTCATATAAGCCTAGCTTATATGTACGAAATTCGATCACCTCTGAATTTGCGAAGAACATGAACAACCTTTATTAACCATACAAGTCGAGGTCATCACATATGTTTAACAATCCTTATGTCGTAAGCTATCCGAGTTGTTCTTAGGAAACATAGATTACACCGTCAAGTTTCCGAGGCACACATCTCATATTATAGACATGTCCATGATTCTTTACAACTAATCAGAACACCATTTCTGATCCACCCTAGGTGATCGGCTTTGGCCAAAGTCTTAACAATCGTGTCTTACTCACATGGATACCTAAACCTCTTATGACACACATACGGGCTGACATATACTATTTTGATACACACTTGATTAACATGTGTTTTGGTCCACACCCAACAGACATCTAGTACTCAGACCATGAAAGGTCTCTGACATACATGGCATCAAAGTGTGGAGGATCACACACAAAATCAATGTTATCCTATAGTCAAATGACCACATATGCTACTAGACTCGAGGAGATTTCTATTGACGGTGATATGTACTTCCAACTATTAGGAATCACATGTGAGTCATTCAATATTCACTCCAACGAATATCCACATGTCTATACGAGCTTCCCTTGCTCATGGTGGTTTAAACCATTGGAACTCCAATTCTAACATATGACATATGCTAGTCTTCTAGGTGTTGGGGTTTCGTACGTATTACCCGGGTTACGCAGCGGAAAGCAGGAAAATTGAATTTCCCAATTTCTTTATTTTTATTGGGTAATTAAATAAACTAATTTATTTTAATCACTCAATACTTAAAAACGGAATGTTTAACTCAGAAATCATAATTTCAGTAAATTACCGTATAGCCCATAAACTTTCAAATTTAATTATTTTAGTCCTAAGTTGTTCAAAACAAACTTAGGGGATTTCAAATCACAACCAAAATGATTTGTATATCAAATATACTAAAAAACAGAATTCTGAAAATTTTTCAGATTTTTTAGTAATTACCAAAAGACCCAAATCTTTTACTTCTTGATCATTTTGGTCCTAAATTATTCAAAACAAGTCTAGGTGATTTCCAATCACAACTAAAATAATTTGTACACCATATATACATTAAAAAGCAACACAGAAAAATTTTCCAAAATTTAACACAATTTCCGTGGGGTCTCAATAATTTACATTTTGGTCCTAATTTGTCAAATACAAGATTAGGTGATATCCAATCACTACCAAAAAAATTTGTACATCTTATATACATTAAAATGCAACCCAAATTTTTTTTCCTAGATTTTTAACATAATGCCGTGAGCCCCAAAAACTTTATATTTTGATTATTTGGTCCTAATTTGTCAAATACGAGATTAGGTGTAATCCAATCACTACCAAAATAATTTGTACATTTCATATACATCAAAATACAACATATATATGAAAAGCCCCAATTTTGGTATAGGTTCAAAATCCTAATTTCTCAAATTAATCAAATTAACAAAATTAGCCAAAATTAACAAAATCCAATACTTTAATCTAATCTCTACAACACCAAATAAGTCTCACCACTTTGAAACAACTCAAGAACAATTTTAGGTCATCAATGAATGACCTAAAAACTCTAGAATGGCAACATGATCACCAAATGACCAAAAGAAAGCTTACTAACTCCTTAATGGCTTTCTTATAACATCATACGTGCATACATCTATCATCCATGCTTACAACACTCAAAACACAAACAAGAAAGAGTAGAAAAACTTAAGAACAATTTATGTTATAGCCAAGAATAAAAGGAACAAATTTTTCTCTAATAGAAAGTTAGAAATACTTACTAAATCCTTAGCTTTCCTTAGATTTTCTTCTTTGTTCTTCACTTTTTTCTCTCAACCTTCTTATGTTTTATTTTGGAGGATTGAACTACGTTAAGCAAATGAAAAATATAACACTTTATATATATGGTGTAGTGGCTGAAAATTGCTAAATAAAAGAAAAGATATATTTTCCAATTTAATCAAAATTAAACAAATATCAAAGAAGTCAAATTCAATTTGACAACCATTTCTTTTAATGTAAAAGTCAACATTTTACACTCTAATCATTTCCTAACTTTATCATAATGGTAGATATTTATATTTTAATTATTTTAATTATTTAATAATTAAATATAAATATCTAAAATATATGTATCATATTTACATTAAATAATTCAAATACATATATTAATGATATATGTCAAATATCTTAATTTGACAATTAATTAATGTGTATTTAATAATATCATATATTAAATACAAATACACATTAATTAGGAAATGACAGATCATCCCTTAAAGCATGTATCTTTCATTTAAACGTTAAACGATTTATAAATAATCACCATTATTCATAAATATTGCCCTAGTACTCTACGAGTATGTTTCATTAGTCAGACTCTCTAGGTTCAGGCATATCTGTCACGAAATCTAATTTCGTGTCCATAATATACCCACTCATAAATTATAACGACCACGGATAAACTTGTTGAACTATACAGGTCGAGGTCATTGCATACGTATAATTCATCCATCACAGTTATCCAGATTATCCCAGAGATATAGATGTTAACGTCAAATATATATAGGAATAATGACGTCGACGTATCTATTAGCAATCTCTAAATAACATTCGGAACTCACTTCCGAAGTATACTATGGCCATAGATTTAACAGATCGCTAATCATATTTGGACTACCTATGCTCTGTACACAGAACTGACGGATCCTATCTTGACACACACAAGATATCCCGAGGATCGGTCCACACCCAATGAAAAGGCTAAGGTCTGATCTAAATAGATCAGTGACGTGACTGCCATATAAGTGTGGAGGATATGTCCTACATCCACAGTGGTATCTCAAGTCGAATGACCACTATGCTACTCAATCCGAGAAGATTTTTATTAACGTTGGTGTACCATCTATTAAGAATCTTCAGTGAGTCATTCAATATTTATCCAATATAAACACATACACGTCTATACGAGTCTCCCAAGACTCATGGTTCATTGGGATAAACTATTGGACCAAGTCTCGATATATGACATGTACTGGTCTCAAAGGATTTAATTAACCGACCAATGTTAGTAAATCTTGATCAAGAACTTTATTTGATAATACTTCTAGTAGTGTCACTTCCCAATGTCAATTACAAACTACTTTGTAACTGCACACTACATTATATATTATCGGGTCTTTGTCTAATATATACATATCACTAAATCAGATTTAGTTTCAATCTAATCGAAATTAGATCGAATACGTATATAAAAACAAGAGGTGCAATCATTAATAATTAATATTATGGAAAAAAAGTTATTGTTGGTATTCATGAATCGGACATAAATACGAGCCGGATTGGCGCTCCGAGCACCAACCCCAACACTAGGTTATATGAATTCGACCGTATTCCGAAACCAATGATTAGAAATATTTACTTTAAGAATAGTTTATAATAGTAATATTATCCTAATGTCGAACCACCCAGTGTCCAATATTGCTACATGACTATTCTAAGGTTGATGTCATTCTCAATTATTTATATATCAAACTTAGATGCATTATGACATAATAATTACCATTAACAAGGTTGAAATAAAAATATAGTTATTTTATTAATAAATAATAAAATATAATATTCAATACATTATTCGGATTGGTTCTCCAAGCACCAACTTCAACATGTATTTACCATATGTCATAAACAAAACAAACCAACTTATCTCAAGCTCTGTTCCCAAATCACATCTTAATTATCTTCATCTTATCCTAAACATTTCAAACATCTCTAAACCCTTCATACATTATTTCTTTCCAATCATCATATATGAAATCAAATATCAATTGCTACGCCTATAAGTCAAACTCACAACTCGAGTCCCTTTTCGTGAATTTAATCGCTAATTCGTATTCTACGTAACAATAAAACTGGCGTACATGATATTCAATAACATGGTATATTCGCACTCTAAAAAACTAATACAAATACATACACATATACACACACATAACCATCACAATATCTATTTAAAATATGTATCAATAAATCAAATATTCATCGCATGGGTTACTTACCTGGTTTCCCGAACACTCTTGATCCTAGTCAAATCTGTCAAATAAATTATAAAACGTGATCAAGATCGTAATTTTATAGAAATCCCGACTTACTAAAACAAACTACCCGAATCACCTAAAAAAAGTCTAATAGTCTTATTAAATCACTATACAATATTCTATGTCAATCTAGTAGCTTAAATATGCAAGTTATGTGTTTTTAGATGTAGGAACTGATTCCTCGCACAGCGGAAGCGACTTTAGGCACCAGGATCAACCTTGAAAATTTATTTCTGCCCTTTCCCCTCTTAAGCCAAATCTGGATTAGATCTTCTTTATTTTTTTCCCATGAACAATAATAATTTTATTATTCAATACTGTTCATGCTACAATCCTCGCAGTTACTATTCACTACTACAATCATGTTACAATATATATGGTAACTGTTCACTGTTACAGTAATCGCGGTTAATATTCATTGCTATAGTACTCACGATTACTATTCACTACTACAGTACCTCTAGCTCACTATACTAAATCTTCCGCAACAGTTATGAGTATTTTTTAATCTCCGAAACAACCCAAAGATAACCCCGAGTCAACCTCGAAGAAGAATGGGAAGATGGTTCTGTCAACACCACTCAACCTTCCGTCCTATTCTCGGTACCAAAAAAAAAGTGTGGGCTCCACTTAGAAAAATAATCTCTAAACCTTTTAGAGTGAAAAATTTCACACTAATTGAGAGAAAAGTGAAGAAGATGGGGGGTATGGTTGAGAGAATGAGAATCTTACCAAAAGAAAAAACCAATTTTTTTTTTATATAGGTTTTTTTTTTTTTTTTTGCATTCAAATCACAAAAATAATAAACTCTTTCTCCTTTAGCAAAATTCGGCAATAATGGCCTTTAAGGAACTTCCAAAATTATTTAATGTCTTAATTAAGACATTTAGCATGTTGTCTAATCAAATTTTGTAATTTCCAATTTCAAAATAGGAGTTTCCAAATTGGAAACTCATTAATTTAAAATCAGCATTAAATTATATAATATAATTTAATAATAAAATTTTAAAATAAATAAATAATTATCTAATAATTATTTAATATAGAAAAGCTTTATATTAAAATTAACATAAAGTTTCATGTGTGATATATATTATTAATCATATTAATAATTATAATCCTTGTGAGTTAACAATTGAACTATCCAATTATATTTAATTTGCTACAGCATATCGAGCTAGCACGTGGACCAAATGGACCTGCAGCTCCAAGCTCCATTAATTCTGGGATATTGATTAAAATTCTTTATTCAAATATTACGAATCATTAACTTTAGGTTATTCCACTGAAAACCCAAAGCTGCGGTCTCATGACTGTATATATTTTATACTGAAACTCAACGGCGTCCACCGATATAATCACTGCATATAGATTGACCCTCCACGAGTATCTCATAATTAGAGCCGGATCATAATGTCTATTATACCCCTCCAAATATCTTTTTCCATAAGTACTATTGATTCTTTAATGAACGATTTATTCATAACTATTATAAATATTAATCTTTCTATTCGTAATAAAAAGACTTGAGCGCTCTAATCGTTCAAGTACTGAATCAACCCTTAATGAAAATACTCATCTACTTCTCGCAAGAATGAATGGATTCCATATCTATGTAAAATATCTCCAGCCACACACCAAACCATGTCCCCAAATTAAGTAGCTATTGGTCGAGATTTATTCACTGACCTCACCTTTGTAAATCAAAGGACATAGTCTACCATGCATGAGTTCGTTGTACACTCAGGATTCAGATCAATCCATATATGATCATCTATTAGATTGATATGAATTTCTTTGTTTAACATATATTAAAAGAAATTCATTTATGTCTTAGTCCAATCTTATATGATAACATCATATAAGGCGCCTCTATTCCCATATCACCACATGAACGGACCTGGATCAAAGTCGTCATACAATATGGAATGGACGATAGTTGTAGATAAAACATAAAAAAATGCCCGTCTTTGTTTTCTCTCTACGGACTATTTAGGATTGCTAATTTCAAACTTAAATCCTTTTGTGTATAAAACTTATACACTAAGCCTGAAAGTACATTTAGTATCCAATGACATACATTTAATAAATGAATAACTACATCATTTATTACTTTAAATAAAATCTCGTTTACACATTACAGTATACTCTAGGGCATATATCCCAATAATCTCCCAATTGCACTATATGATATGGGATATGTCGCATAATCTTAGACACACTAGGTGACCTTTATACACTTTCGCCAACAAAGTATAAATAGATCAAATAGATTTTTTTTTCTGCAGATGCTATATGCAATATCTCCCTAAAGAGATAATATTTCCTCTTTATATGCTTCACTCTCTTGTGGTTTCTTAGTTCTTTGGAATGTACTATTGTACCACTATTATCGCTATAAAGTTTGAGTGGTTTATCCATATCTGGAAGAACTTTCTGATCTCCTAAGAATTTATGGAGCCATAATGTTTCTTTACCTGTCAACAGAGGGTAACAGATCGGCCCACTTTTAGATGGACAAGACCCTATATAAGCACCGATGTGGTTTCAAAATCATAAAATAAATAGAAACATAGTACGAGCAACGTGACAGAAACATATCATATCATAATATAAATAAAATCAAATATGTCTCAAATACATCTCTTTCGAAAGCAAATCCTTATGAAGACAAACTCTTCAAAATACTTTTTCAGAAAACTATAAACAAGGGTATCCAAAATATATCATAAAAATTAATCTGCTGTAAACGAAATCAAATTCCAAAATCAATATCATTATAAATTTGTATCAAGCGTCCATGAACCAACTCAACTGGACGAACAAATCAAGTGTCCAATGCCTAAATCGCACGCACAGAATGGGCAATGGACAAAACAAGACCATGTCGACAGAGTAGTGGGTTGACCCATTTTGAGATCAATAGGACCCTATACAAGCACCATATTAGTTTCAAAAACATAAAACAAATAAAACATAATATGCTTACCATGGCAGGAACATACTATAGCATGTCAAAAGTGAAATCAAATACATTTTGTTTAAAAGCAAAATTTTTCAAAATGAACTTTACAAATCACTTATTCCAAAAAACAACAAACAAGAACATCCACA
Source organism: Zanthoxylum bungeanum (assembly GCA_019454045.1). Taxonomy (NCBI): domain Eukaryota; kingdom Viridiplantae; phylum Streptophyta; class Magnoliopsida; order Sapindales; family Rutaceae; genus Zanthoxylum; species Zanthoxylum bungeanum. The sequence continues at coordinate 11,564 of SKCR01040720.1, forward strand.
CACATATCAGACTCATCACATATGTATCAAACCTACCAAAAATCGACAAGTAACTCGTACATCGAGATATAATATCTGATGAACACTAAAAAGTGCACATTTATTAAAAGAAAAATTAATCATTTTATACTTATAGTTTCATTAATCCCCTTAATTAAACACATTTGTTATATAATAATTATATTTATGTTTATAAGGATTTTTATATTTTATGTAGGTGAAATAATACTTTGGATGCATATCTAGAAAAATGAACTTGACATTTGGATTTTGGAGGCCATAAATTTAATATCGTGTTGTAATAGTGTACAACTTCGGAAATTTCAACCCGGTGCAATGTTCGTATTTTGGCCATAACATTTTACTCAGTTATCGGATTAAAATGATTCAAGTTCCAGATGAATGAAGACTCAAAGATCTACAACTTTGAAGTTCATAAGATTTTCTAATTCTGATTTTTTCAAGGCCGAAATTGATAAAAAATCCAAAGTGTGTTATGTGTAATTATTAAAGTCATTATCAAAAAAAAAAAAAGGAAAATGACAATTTATAATTGTCAAACTTCCACCAAACATGCTTGCATGTTTTATGGAAGTATGTTTGGTGGCATGTTTGGTGGAGTGTTTGGCAGAGAAATTGGTGGAAGCCATTTTTTTGCCTATAAATTGAAGAGTTATTAATTCATTTTCTTCATACTTTTCCTCTGAATTCTGAATAAGAGTTTGGAAGAAAGTATCTTGTTTGTTTTAATTTATTGTAATGTCTTCTCATTTTGGTAATAAAATCATGTGTGTTTTTAATTACTGTATGAGTAGCTAATTACTTTCTGTTGGGGGAATGGTGAAACTTTTATTATTAAAGTTTTGATTAATCTCACTTATATTACAATATATGAATTGTAATCTAATGATTAATAATTAATTGAGATCTGGATTAATTATTGACAAATTTTTCTATCGCCTATGTGGCTGGTTTTATACGATTTTGGCATAATTGAGTACCTAACTGGACTTGTTATAGACAAAGGTTATCACCACCTTTATGGTTGGTTTTATGTTTTTGGCATATTTAGTACCTTGGCATGACTAGTTTTCAATAGAAATGACTACCGCTTTTATGGTCGATTTTATATGTTTTGGCATAGTTAATTCCAGAAGTAACTTAATTGGGTAATAATGACAATTTATATATTATAAAAAATGAGATTTCTAAATTTAAAATATTAAAAGTGGATCAAATAACCCCAGTTTTTATTTTATTTTATTATTGTCATCTAATTCAAATTCTCCAAACAACTTCAACGGAATCAAATATTTTTCTTTTCCTTCTAATTATTACTTTATCATACTAAATCTATTTCTTGTGGATCGACCCTAGACTTACCGGGTTATTTTATTACTTCGACACTATTATACTTGGGAATAAAGAACCATTTTTTGAGCGTGTCAAGTTTTTGACGCCGTTGTCGGGGAATATAATTTAGTAGATAAAATAATATTTTGATTTCTTTTTTTTTAATTTTTTGTCATTTTTATTTTCTTTATGTGTTTTTATTTTCTTTTATCATTTTATTTTTTCCCACTAGTTTATTTTTATTATTTTCTTTTTGTAAGTTTTTCAGGTTACATGATACATTGGTCTCGATCATCTAGCTGAAAATGAAATAGAGAGTCTCCATCACATTCATCATCAATCAAAATGGCCGAGAATCGAAATGAAAATCCACCAGGCCGAATTCAAAATCCAGTAGATCAGGAAAAAAACGAGTCTCAACATGGCGATCTTAATCATCCAAGGACACTCAGACAATTCATGAATCCTACTAGGACATGATCACCATCTTGCATTGATTTCCCCCAGATGCATCACGTTTCCATTTCAAACTAGGTATCATCCAACTTTTACCCATATTCCACGGCCTGGAATCAGAAAATCCTTATCAACACTTAAGGGAATTTGAATAGTTATGTAACACATGCACAAACCAAAATTGCGGCATAAATATAATTCGATTAAAGTTTTTCCATTTTCTTTAAATGATAAAGCTATTATTTGACTGCCAAACCTTAGTTCGGGATCCATCCGAACATGGGATAATTTGCAAGAATAATTTCTGAAAAAATTCTTTCCCCATCACATGACAAACTCCTTTAAGAGAAGAATCACAACTTTCACAAAACAACTCGGGGGAAACACTTTACCAATGTTGGGAGAGATTTAAAGAGATGTTGAATATTTTTCCACATCACGGGTTTGAAACATGGAGGCTGGTTGCCTACTTCTACGAGGGGTTGACACCCCAAGGTAGACAAGTAGTGGAAATGATGTGTAATGGTAAGTTTAGGGACAAAAATCCGGAAGATGCACTATATTACCTAGAACACATAACAAAGAATGCACAACACTGGAACACAGTTGGCACTTATGAGTCATTTGTAAAACCATAACCATCTGGTAAAGGTATGTTTAACCTTAGGGAAGACCATGACCTTTCTGCTAAGTATGCATTTCCAGCTAAAAAAGTTGAGGCATTAGAAATAAGAAAGAGTGATCATGTCAATTCAGTGCAAAAATCACATGTCAAATATGTAATTCAAATGAACATGTCACACAAGTTTGCCCAACCTTGTCAGCTCTGCAAGAATGTCTCCATGACCAAGTCAGTTCCATAAACACTTTAAATAGACCAAATCCAAACCCATACTCCCAAACCTACAATTTTGGTTGGAGAAACCATCCAAACTTCAATTGCAGGAATGATAACCAAGCACAACCATCACAACAACCTCCTCAAGTACACCAGAATTTCAAAAACTCCCAGAATTATGCACCATATGTCCTACCACATAGGAAAACCCTTGAGGATACCTTGCATGCATTCATTGAGAAACAATAAGCCATCAATAACCAACATGTGCAAACATTAATTGATCTGAAAGATACCTTTTCCAAAATCACATCTGCATTGACCATTCATGAGAAAGGTAAGTTTCCTGCACAACCACAACCAAACCCCAAGAATCATCAAAACCCTCACGCGAGTAGTTCTGGTAGTCAACACATTGACCAAGTCAAATCTGTTAGTACTCTTCGTAATGGTAAGGTTATCCACAAACCTAATTTTGAACCTCATGAAATTAAAAATAAATTAGATTCAGAGGGTAAAGAAGAGGTGAATGAACTAGTACCTATCGTTGATGATAATAATTTGTCACATGCACCTCCATTTCCTCAAGCATTAAAAACAAAGAAATTGAACCATTCCCCAGAGATTTATGAAATATTCAAAAAGGTAAAGGTCAATATTCCTTTGTTAGATGCCATCCAACAAATATCATTTTATGCCAAATTTCTAAAAGACTTGTGCACCGTTAAAAGAAAACATCAGGTAAGAAAGAAAGCTTTTCTAGCCGAATAGGTAAGTTCCATTCTCTCCACTAATAATACTTTAAAATACAAAGACCCTGGTTGTCCAACTATTTCATGTATTATTGGAGATAAAAAATTGAACATGCTTTGCTTGACCTTGGAGCCAGTGTAAATTTGCTTCCATTTTTGGTTTACCAACAACTTAATATTGGCGAGTTAAAACCAACTTTAACTACTCTTTTACTTGTCGATAGATCAGTCAAAATACCGAAAGGAATTATAGAAGATGTGTTCATTCAACTCGATAAATTCATATATCCTGTGGATTTTATAATTTTAGACACATAACCTGAAGTAGATAATTATAAGCTAGTTCCTATAATACTTGGTCGTCCGTTTTTAGCAACAACTAACACTTTAATAAATTACAGGAATGTAATCATGAATTTGTCATTTGGCAATATGACGTTGAAGCTTAATATTTTTGACATGTGCAAACAATCATACGATGAGGACAATGAAGACGAGAGCATAGATATAATTGAACCAATTATGGAAGATTATATTCAAGGGAGTTTATCTGATCCTACATAAATTTGTACAACTAATTTTCATGAATAGTAAGCAATTAGATTTGGATATTCCTAATGATTTTTTACTTGATTTTACATATGTACTGGAAGATGATGGAGAAACCAAAATTTTGAGGAACTAGGAATAATGTAAGATGAATAACATGTCGAAGCACCTAATTTGGAATTAAAGCCTTTGCTAGGAGAATTGAAGAATGCATTTCTTGGTGATGAACAAACTTATCATATGGGAAGTTCTTCCTCCTTTACAAATGATCAAAAAGGAAAAATACCTCTAGACTGGAACCATCAAGACATGGAAGAAATTCTTACAAAACTCCACAATCATTTTCCTTCTCTCCCCCAAAATGCTCTGATGAAAATTTACAAAGCACATACCGAAAGAATGAGGCTTCTTATGATCTATGGTATTCCTAGTGATATTCATTGGGTAATTGAAGTAATGGTTCGCTTGGCAGGTGAGTCATTTGATTCTTTCATTTTTCACATTCCTGGTTTAGGGAAAAGCACTTATGTTAAGAAATAATTAGAAGTTTGTTATAAATGTGCACGCTGGACATGCAACACTCGTTGTCGTTCTTTAGGAATGATGTTTGACAATCGCGAAGATAAAATTCAATTCATTAGAGATGACTTGAGTAAGAAATCTTTAGATGATATATCATTGACTCTTGAGACGCATCCTAGTGGACATGTTCAACGAGTAATTCACAATTTGCATACACAATTTCAAAAAGAAAGACAACAATACAGTCTCGGGAATATGACTTTAAAAGACCATGTTTGCTAATTTATAAGAAAATTGGATGGGAAGCATATCCCCGACCCATAGAGGGCGTTCAAGCAGTTACTGAACGTAAAACCAGAGGAAGATGCTAGCCACAATCACAACTATCTGTACATATTGTTTCAATTATTGTTTTGATTTACTTTAATTTACTATTTTGATTTCCTTTACTTTAATTTTCACCGACAGTATCTAAACTTTTTGACTTTCACGATCTATTTTATTATTCATCTGACAATTATCATTTTACAGGTACTAGCACATTTATTACTCACCATTTTTCAGGATCTATAAATTCAGCTCGTCATTCTTCTCTTCAACACATTCAGATAATAGAGAACAAAAATATAGACAACTTCAAGAAGACGAGTCACTAATATCTGTGTGTTTTGTGGAACTAGCTTTGGAACTAAACCAAAATTTGTTGAGGCTACAAAAGAATTGGGTAGAGTTATGGCGGAAAGAAAGGAATTACTGAAAAGTAAATTACAATAAAATAAAATACTGAAAAGTAAATTACAATAAAATAAAATGCTAAGGTAAAAGGAATTACTTTTACTACTACTAATTTAGATATCTCCCATAATATAATATATAAACTTGTGATAACATTGCCAACCAGCCATATATGCGGTATCCTGATTAAGTCAAATTAAGTCCAACCAGCCATTAAGGCGGTAAAACGATTTGTCCATGAACCTGCCATATAGGCGGTAAGAAAGTTTAATTACCAACCGACCAATCTGGCGGTATCTTTGATTAGTCTGGTTTAAATCAGATTAAAATTGAATTACCAACTGACCAATCTGGCAGTATCCTTTTTAAGTCAATATTTTAAATAGTGAATATATTATATTTAAGGAGATTAATCTAAATAGCAATAGTAAAAGAATTACCTTTCACCGTAGCTGGGGAAGTTACCTCCTCATGGTGAATAGTAAACACTGTAAAAAGTAAAGAAAGTAAATTACTATTATTACAAAACGTAATTAAAATTTAATTACAAAACTAAAATGAAAAGAAACTAGAGAGAAGACTCTCTATTTACATACAAGAAATGAGAGAGAATGGTACCTCTGAAACTGGAATTTCGCGCTCTATTTATAGGCGTCGGTAAGGGTTGCGCATCGCGATGCCCGTTTTGTCAACGTGGCACGCTCTGGTTCGTCGGCTGCAGATTCTGGATAAGGTGATAAGGTGACACGTGGCAAGGTGGTTGGGGCTCAATTATTGTGACACATGGCGGCTCGTGATTGGTTGATTCAGATTCTTATCCGCCACGTGTCAGATACGAATAAGAGAGTCAATGATTGATGCTGACGTGGTACTGACGTGGCGACATGTGGCAATTTGACTGTCGGCACCATAGAATTACGACACGTGGCACGCTGTGATTGGTTGATGATGACATGGCGATGAGGTGGCACGTTGACTCGGTCAACTGATGATGTGGACGATGACGTGGCTGAAAGATGGAGTGACACGTGGCGACATGTGGTGATGGCGACTGTCGGCACCGTATGATGATGACACGTGTCACGGCGCATGTTAGCAGATCGGCTGTGATGGTGACACGTGGCACGGCGCACGTTAGCAAAGTCAAATTTTCTCAGATTCTGATTTGTGGACCCGGCGCACGTTATCACTGTTCGGCGCATGTTAGGCGTCGCAACGCGAAAAATTACCAAAATGCCCTTTTCGCCAATTTTCACTGTTTTGCTCCAAATCACCTCCAGAATGTCCTGAAACTTTATTTATCTACAAAATAACACAAAACACATCAAAATATTCACAAAACTCAAGAAACTATACAAAATATTAGGTTAAATGAGTGTGAAATAGTGATAGATTTAACACTAATCAATTATCAAAAACAAAAATGGAAAATGACAATTTACAATTGTCAAACTTCCACCAAACATACTTGCATGTTTGGTGGCATGTTTGGTGGAGTGTTTGGTGGAGAAATTGATGGAAGTATTTTCTTTCTGAATTCATTTTCTTCATACTTTTACTCTGAATTCTGAATAAGAGTTTGGAAGAAAGTATATTGTTTATTTTAATTTCTTGTAATGTCTTTTCATTTTAGTAATAAAATTATGTGTGTTTTTAATTACTGTATGAGTAGCTAATTACTTTCTGCTGGGGGAATGAGTGAAACTTTTATTATTAAAGTTTAGATTAATCTCACTTATATTATAATATATGAATTGTAATCTAATGATTAATAATTAATTGAGATCTGGATTAATTATTGACAAACTTTTCTACTACCTATATGACTGGTTTTATCGATTTTGGCATAATTGAGTACCTAATTGGACTTGTTATAGACAAAAGGTTATCACCGTCTTTATGGCTGGTTTTATGTTTTTGGCATATTTAGTACCTTGGCATGACTAGTTTTCAATAGAAATGACTACCGCTTTTATGGTCGATTTGATATGTTTTGGCATAGTTAATTCCGGATGGGTAATAATGACAATTTATATATTATAAAAAGTGAAATTTATAAATTTAAAATATTAAAAGTGGATCCCATAACCCTAGTTTTTATTTTATTTTATTGTTGTCATCTAATTCAAATTCTCCAAACAACTTCAAACGAATCAAATATTTTTCTTTTCGCTCTGATTAATACTTTATCATACTAAATCTATTCCCTATGGATCGACCACAGACTTACCGGGTTATTTTATTACTTCGACACTCTTATACTTGGGAGTAAAGAACCACATTTTGAGCGTGTCAATATCATATATCACATATCAATATAAAAATACTTATATCAATATCATTATATTGCTAGTGGTGGCCGGCCATCGAGCTAAATATCAGAGACGCGCAATTGAGGGGGGTCGAATGAGGGCTTTAAGGAATTTTGATCACCTCTAAATTTTTGGGAAATTTGGGGTTTGAATAAGAAACCTTTTGAAATTATAAAACAACCACGTGAATTTATAATTAGGTCTCTGAAAGTATATTTATTCGGAAATTCGCATTTTTGAAGCCATTCTGGTATAAACTGTGAAATATGCTCAACACAAAAGTTGTTCGTCTTCAATAAATATTCTCCAATAGTTCAAAATCAACTCAATCAGAGTTCGTTTTCCATTTCTATAACCGAAACAATTAAACTTACTCATATAAAATATCCAAAAATACGCGTAAATAGTCTTTCAAGACATTCCAACACATATTACAACACTCAAACTTAATAGCCCACGATCTTCCTTGAAGATAGATAACCCGTTAATAGATTTCCTTACAGGATAGACATATACCTGTTGGGCGGGGGTAACCACAATTGGAACTTAGTCTTAATGAATTCAGGTAACTTGGTTGACATAAACATATGATTAATTGGGTTACACTGGGTACTTGCATCCGACCATCGACAGAGGCTTTAGCAGAATTTCGTGTTCCAGGTTAGTAAATCAATATATTACACAAACATAAAATGACCACTTCAAATTTTAAAAGATATTGGAAAGATTCACAACCCTGGATAGTTTCTTAATATTGAATTTTCCTCAACCTACTTTCGCGTCTTTTTATTTACTTGTTTTAAATTTTAAAGTCACCACCCAATCAAAACAACCAATCCATTAGATACTAGTAATCATTTGGCCTCACAAAATTAATAACTTAGGTATTAAGTCCTCGTGGGATTGATACTTTTTATACTACTTGAACGATACGTGTGCTTGCGTTATACGCGTGTGACAACGTCGGTCACCAACTCAATGATTTTGTTTAAAAATTGGGATCCGATGGGTGAAACTAACCTAGACATCTCAATTATGCTCTGTAATTACCTTTTGTGCTCAGTATGGTATGGTGATTTTTTTTCTTTTCTTTGTCTCTTTTTCAATCTTTTTTTTTTCTTTTCAACATACCTACCCTTTAAGGTATCATTTCTCCTCATGGTGGTCCTAACACTCGCCCATGGGTAGCTTCACGCTTATTGGTTATAGGTGGTTTAATTTATTTCTTTCGAGACTTTATCTTTTTATTATTTTACCATACCACACATTATAACACTAGCAAATCATGATAGACATCTAAGCAAACGGTCATTCATCGACATGTAATTTCTTCAACTAGTCACTTTCCCAACTACATAGGCTTTCACTGCTAAAAACCCATAACTAAGTGCTTACGAGTCTAACCTAGATCAATTACTCAATGTATCAGATAAAAGTACATTAAAGAACTTATCATTTCTAAGTTTTCACCCTAAAGCAAACAATATCATCGTTGGACTTATGCTTTACTATCAAGGACTAAAAACAAACAAAACAACAAATTTTTTTTATAACAGGTTATAATGCGTATGCATACACCCCCACACTTAAAACTTGCATTGTCCTCAATGTAAGATAAATATAAAGAAACAAGATTAAGGAACAACACTACCAGGCGCGGAGTTGATCAGGTTCCTGGTGGTAAGAGTTTAGTTGTGTGGCTGTGTAGGTTACGCTGACCCTGCGTAATTACTCATGCAAACAATAAACATGCAATTAGTACATAATAAAATAAAACTACATTAAATAAAATAAATAAATAGAAAAATAAAATAAATGCATATGCAAGGGTTGCCTCCCCGCTAGCGCTAAGTTTAACGTCTTCAGCTAGACATAACCACTCAGTTGTCATGGTGGCTTCCATGTAGCGGACTAAGTAGTACCAAATGCTTCCTTCTTCGGTGTCCCCTGGTGATTGAGGCATGAAAATGAATTTTTGGCCAGCTACATCATTTTATCCATTGATCCCCCATGGTCTGGTGATTGTTGAAATTTGATCAATTGGTTCAACCTCATTTTTAGCTTGCCAGATATCATCTTCAATTGAGCATTAACTCTCATTTTCCTCCTTTTATGGTTCTTTGGGATCAGGTCCAGCTCATGAGAGTTAGTTGTATGGTATGCAGAGGCTGTTATAGGTAAGACTGTGTCTAGCATGTATATGTAATGGCACTCGGCATCTTCTCGTGGTTATTTCTCAATATTGAAGATATTAACTTCCAGTGTCATGTTTCCAAATGTCAACTTCATGAGACCATTTCTGCAATTAATAAGTGCATTAACTGTAGCAAGAAAATGTCTACCTAAGATTAGTGGAATTTTCGACTCAGTGTCAACCAGAGATTGTGTATCTAAAATCAAGAAGTCAACATGGTAGTAGAATTTATCAATTTGAACTAAAACATCCTCAACTACTCCCCGTGGTGTTATACTGGATCGGTCAGCTAACTGTAAAACTACAGATGTAGGTTTAATCTCACCAAGCCCTAACTGCACATAGATCGAATATGGCATGAGATTAACACTAGCACCTAAATCTAATAAAGCTTGACCAAACTCATATGTGCCAATATGGCAGATAAATGTGGGATGTCCTGGATCTTTGTACTTCAGTGGAGTCCTCTGTTCAATTACTGCATTAGCCTGCTCTGTTAGGAATGTAGTTTTTTTCACATTATGCTTCCTCTTCGTATTGCATAGATCCTTCAAAACCTTTGTATAAATGGGAACTTGTTTTATCACATGTAACAATGAAATGTTGATTTTTACTTGCTTTAGATGTTTTAGGATCTCACCATTTGGGTCTGGAGCTCTCGTCGTGGGCCTAAGTGGTTGAGGAAATGGTACTCTAACTAGGAATGTGGCACTTGTTCTTCTTGGGTAGTATTTTCATTACTATTATTACTGGCTCCTGCAGTGTTGGAAGTGTCCTGCATCCCTACCTCCTTACCACTCCTAGTGAATATCGCATTAACACCTTTTACATTAGCTGCTTCATGATCAGCTCGTGTCATGTGTTGCCCTTATCGATTTGGTTGAGCCTGAGATGGAAATTTTCCTAGTTCTTGTACACTAAGGATATTAGTCAACTTAAAGACTTGACTCTTAATCTCCTTATTATCTCCAACTACCTGAGCTATCAATAACTCAAACAATTGATTAGTTTTTCTCTGGGTCTTTATGAATTCATGCACGATATCTTCTAAGGAGTTTCTAGAATTGGTTGGTGTGTGATATTGGGGGGCACTGTAAATTTTGGGTTGTGATGTCTGGGTAGGTTGATAAGACTCATGTTTCCAACTAAGATTGAGATGGTTCCACCAACTAGGTTTATAGGTACCTGAATATGGTGTATATGGCTTCTTGTACATCCATAAGGTATTGCATTGTTCCTCATATGTTCCCCTCATTTCACCATATACAGGGCATTCTTGGGCTAGATGGTTATTTCCTTTACACACAAAACATACACATTGAGGTTCTAATTGAGCTACTGCATGCATAGTCTTGCTATCCCTGGATTTTAAGGCTCCTAAATCTCTAGTCAATAGCTCAACTTGTGCCTTAAGACTGTCATCTTCCCTAAAGTGGTATATGCATCTGCTAGAAGAAGTGGGGTGTGTCCTATCAGTGCTATCAATGGCATTAGGTCCAGTCCAAGTGTGAGATTTCTCAGCTAGGTCATTTAAATACTCTAATGCGTCATCAGATTTAAGTACTCTAATGCGTCATCAGAGTCCTTTCGGATGAACTCACCATTGCATATTGTCTCCACGAATTGGCATTCTCTAGGGGTTAAACGGTCATAAAAATAACTCACTAAGCGCCAAATCTCGTATCCATGGTAAGGACAACTCGCTAACATCTCCTTATACCTCTCCCATGTTTGATAAAAGGTTTCACTGTCTTTTTGGGAGAAGGTAGATATTTTTCTTTTCAAGGCATTCGTCTTTGGTGTGGGAAATATTTGTTAAAATATGCTTGTGTCATCTCACCCCATGATCCTATTGACCGTGGTCTTAGGGAATACAACCAGCTTTTAGCTCTATCTTTAAAGGCAAATGGGAAGAACTTAAGTCTAATTGTGTCCGTGGTTCCAAACTGCTCATGGAAAGTCGCTACAACCTATTCAAACTCTCTAATGTGCACATAAGGGTTCTCGTTCTCCAAACCATGAAAGGTTGGGAGATACTGTAACATTCCAAGTTTAAAATCTATATGTGGTGCATTAGGAGGAAACATGATGCACGATGGTGTAGCTGTGCGAGTGGGATTAAGTTACTCCTCAAGAGTCCTCATGGGTCGTCTCTCGTACTAACTCATAGTATATGCGCTAGACGTGGAGGCTGTGGAAAAGAGATTGTCAAACAAACTCTCTGAGTCTGAATTTTCCTCTTCAGTCCTAACAAATCTACCAAACATATCCCTACGTCTAGGCATGCAATTTAAACACAATTAAAACGAGAAACAAAAATAAAATAATAATAATAAAAGAATAAACTAAAAAAAAAAAAAATCAAACCCAAATTTAAAACTAAAATTAAATAAATAAAAACAAAAAAGGTAAAGAAAGGAACGAGGTTACCGCTTTTATTATTGACCAAGCAAACATGCTCCTTTAGATTGTAAACCGTCTCCCCGGTAATGGCGCCAAATTTTAATTACGCCCAAAAAGTACTTGCGGTTATCGCAGTATAGTTGAGGTGTCGATTCCTTAGAGAGATGGTTACAAATAACTGATTTACTTAAACAAAACATTAGCAGTAACTTAATGAAAAGATATAGATTGAATTGGTAATTAAAGTAAAGATTAATAAGAAAAATTAAAAGATATTAATAGAGAGAGGCAGCAAAGATCGGGAATTCCTCTTGTATCAAATTCCTATGTTCAGTTGTTAATTCCTTTTATTACTCAATTGAAGGTTTCACATCCCAAACCAACAATCAGAAGATATTCAATTCTAAACATGTTAAATTCTAAGGTAATTGATGAATTATTTTCTCTATGTTAACAGCACACAAAGTTATCGTTACGAGCTATCTAACATTGACAATATACCCTCAAACAATACTACAGTAGAAGACCAACACATAAAACAACTTTACCAGTCACAACTGGGTTCGAAAATCACACATAGAAGAAGCATGACTGGATCTATATGAGAATTGACAAAACACAGTTTCTAAATTCAGAAATCGTAAAATAATAAAGAATAACAATCATCAATTATATTAAACGTTAAAAGGGTACTTTAGGAATCAACAACATAAATATAAGAAATCAAATATAAGAGTTCATCATTAGCTTTGACTAGGAGATTAGTTCTCCATGGAAGAAAGAGATGTAGCCTTGATAGATCAGAGAAACGTCATGGTTTCCTTGAAGTTCTTCATTATCCTCTATTGATTTTGTGTTTGTGGCTCTTTGTTGTGTGTTCTCTCTGGTTTATTTCTATTTTTCTCCTTTTTTAGGGTTTGGATGAAGTTGGGTTTATATAGAAAATTCCTAGAGTCATATTGCACATCAAAGACATCAAAATTAGAGTTTTGGTATCTTCCAGGGTGGGATGGTTTCTGTGTGGGTGCCGCAGCGCTAAGAGGTTAGGCACCGCGGTGCCTGTTCCATGATTTAGTTCTTTCCGCTTTCCGCTTCTCTGCTTCTCCGCTACTCCCGTGTACGTCTGATGCTTCCATTAGGTCCCAAAAAAAGAGTGATTGCTCCATTCTTCATGTTCATTGCTCCATAATAACAAAACTCAAAATAAACTCTAATTAAGAATAAATACATGATAATTAAGCCGAGTTAGCGATGTTCAAAGTATACTTTCATGCACTTATCATCATTCTTCAATTTTCTGCTTTCAAATGCAACCGGATGTGAATTCTGCACCAATACACACCCAATGGCCCGGTCAGAAGCATCAGTGTGCACCTCAAATGGTAACTCGAAGTCCAGAAATCGTAAAACAGGCTCATCTGCTACCGCCCCTTTCAAATACTCAAATGCCTCCTGACATTGCACACTCCACACCTAATTCTGCTCATTTTCAGCAAATCAGTCAAGGGAGCCACCCATTTTGAATATCCCTTGATAAACTTACGGTAATAGTTAGCTAATCCTAAAAATGACCGCAACTCAGCAACTTTAGAAGTGTTGGATCTCTAAGATCATTCCCAAGAACATATAAGCATGAAACATGTGAATACTCAAAGTTAAGTTGCGGAAAATATACTCACTTTGATCGGTTTGTTGGATGTGTTGATAACAAAACTTTTGCTTCCTTTGAAGTGCTCCAAGCTCCTCTTTGAATGGTTGTATGTTGAGCTCCAAGCTTGGTGAATGAGATTCCAAACTCAAGGGATGTTTCCCTATCACCTATGTATGATTCTTTAAGTGCTAGCTTTGAAAAGATTTTGCAACAAAATCTTCCCTATGTTCCTTTGAAACTCACGGCAATGAGAGAAAAATGGGAGAGGAGAGAGCTTTTCAATTTTTGTGTTTTTGTTTTTCTAAAAAAACCTTATGCAAAAAGTCTCTCAAATTTGGTATATGCTTTTCCAAAAAGCTAAAGCAAATTTTGGAGGGAAAATAGCATTTATTGTTCCCAACTACTCCCATCACTCAACTTTGATACTTGATGGACAAGTGATGTAAGTTGTGATGTGACTTGTGGATCCCACTTTAATTCAAAATCCAAGTGGGCCCGCAAACACATTCCGGGCTCGGGTTCGTTAATTCTGAATTAAGAAAATATTCCGTTGCGACTTAGTTAAATCAAATTTAATTAAATAATAATGCCTCGCAAAATTATTATTAAAGTCGCTTACGAATTAATTCTAAATTAATTCGTTTGCCCGAATTAAAAACCAATTTTAATCCGTTATGAAATATAATTTCATATATTATATCGAATATATTATTTAATCGATTATTTCCAAATTAATCACCCTCTATCTTTTAATTGAATTTTATCCCAGATAAAATCTTGCCGTAATTAATCCTAGATTAATTTTCTCTCTCTTCTAATTAATCCCAGATTAATTATGTTCGAGTCATACGTCATCGGTGAATCTTCGGGAAGCGACCCATGAGATCCCTGGATATGTTGGCAGTAAATCCGGTCGTCAGACTATCCGAACACGTGCATACCCCGTACCACATTTTTACCAATTTACAAGACATGGTTGGCTTCTAGCAAAGCGCCGTGCCTACCCAATTCTCCAGAAATATTCTTTAAGGAATATATAATCTATAACAGGCGTAGTATATATATTATTATGTATTGCGATCCAGTATAAGATGTCACATGCAAGGCCTGGGGCTGGAATAGTGTCTGTCCCGTACGAAACATATATCAGATCACAAGCAACTAGTCTTTATAATCAGATAATCATGACCTTGTCATATTATCCCGATAGTTGCAACATAATAGAGAACCATTTTTGTATCCCTGCGTGATCATCATCTCTATATGACTGGAGTGATACTTCCGTCTTGACATCACACCCAATACACTACGATTCTCAATAAACCCAGAAGAGGCGTACACAGAACCTGTTAAAGTCCCGGACGGCCAAAACCAAAGCGTATTGATTGTCGCAAGTTTATTAGCGATGCAAGTCTCAGGTAAAGACCAAATATACCTACCCTGAATCGGATTCCCATAGACACATAGTCATACTACCAATGGGATTCCGAGGGGTCTATCCAGAGCGAAGCTGTTTCTGTACCATCGGTAAACACAACCTCCTATCACACTTGCATAAGTATCCAATACTCAAATATATGAGAACTATGTTGTTACGCTTCCATAACACGCACAAGTGCAATACTAGTCTATTCCGCATTATCGATGTCCAGTCTCGATAATACTACGACTATGGATATTTAATGATTAAACCTTTATGGATTGATATTGTCTCATATCTTATAATCTGGAACTATCATAAGGACTTTTATCATTTATATATATAAGTAATCAAATTACAAAATGATAAAATAGCAATTTCATTGTCACACAGTTAATTTGTACAAAAACCACATTGTCTTTTACAAATAGTGACGCTATGGGTCATAATTGTCCAAAAATCTCCCACTTGGCCTATAGCCAGTCACTCAAGCATCTAACACTGAACTATGTACATGTCGCTCAAAATTTTGCTGAGGAATAGCTTTCGTCAGCGGAACTGCAATATTGTCCTCTGATGCGACCTTCTCGATCTTCACATCACCACGATGTATGATCTCACGAATAAGATGGAAACGTCGAAGAACATGCTTGGATCGTTGATGAGACCACAGTTTCTTCGCCTGCGCTATAGCCCCGTTATTGTCATAATACATTGGAACGGGCTCAGCTGCTAACAGAACTACTGCTAATCCAATTAGGAATTTATGGATCGAAATTGCCTCTTTTACTGCTTCAGCTGCAGCAATATATTCCGCTTCTGTTGTTGAATCAACAACAGTCTCTTGATTGGAAGATTTCCAGCTTACTGCTCCGTTGTTCAAACAAAATATGTACCCAGATTGTGACTTACAATCGTCTTTATCGGTTTGGAAACTTACATCGGTAAACCCAGTTACCTCAAGTTCTCCATCTCCATAGATTAAGAAAGCATCCTTAGTTCGTCTAAGATACTTAAGGATGTTCTTAACCGCCATCCAGTGACCATCACCTGGATCGGCCTGATAGCGATTACATATGCTCAAAGCATAGGAGACATCAGGTTGCGTACATATCATGGAAAACATGATCGATCCGACTGCCGAGGTGAACGGGATCCGACTCATATTTTCTCTCTCATCTTGAGTTTTATGACACATGTCCTTAGATAGA
Organism: Zanthoxylum bungeanum; assembly: GCA_019454045.1. NCBI lineage: Eukaryota > Viridiplantae > Streptophyta > Magnoliopsida > Sapindales > Rutaceae > Zanthoxylum > Zanthoxylum bungeanum. The sequence continues at coordinate 27,960 of SKCR01040720.1, forward strand.
GTGACACCATGTGAAACTCGCAAGAGTCCCCTCTTATACTGTTCCATGTTAAATCTCTTCAACACTTTGTCAATATATGTGCTCTGGGAGAGTCCAAGCAGCCTTCTAGATCTATCCCGGTAGATCTTTATTCCCAGAATAAAGGCTGCTTCTCCCAGATCTTTCATGGAGAATTTTAATAAAAGCCAAGCTTTCACCGATTGTAGCATGGGAATGTCATTGCCTATTAGCAATACATCATCAACGTAAAGGACAATGAATGTCAGTGCGCTCCCACTAACCTTCTTATATACACAAGGATCATCCTCGTTTTGAACGAAATCATATTCTTTTATGATCTCATCAAAACGATGGTTCCAAGAACGTGATGCTTGCTTCAATCCATAAATGGATCGATTTAACTTACAACCTTGTTCGCATGTTTTGGTACGACAAAACCGTCAGGCTATTGCATATAAACATCCTCCAAAAGGTTTCTGTTAAGGAAATCGGTTTCGACGTCCATCTACCATATCTCGTAATCGAAATATACAGCAATAGTAAACATTATCCGAATGGATTTAATCATGGAAACAGGTGAAAAAGTTTCATTGTAATCGACACCATGTCGCTGACGATACCCTTTTGCTACAGGCCTAGCTTTGTACGTTTGTATGTTGCCATCCATGTTGGTCTTCTTCTTGAAGACCCATTTGCAACCAATAGGCTTTATACCTTCTGGTGTATCAACCAATGTCCAAACTTAGTTGGTGTACATGGAATCCATTTCGGACTTCATGGTATCTTTCCATAAACCGGAGTCGATACCTTGTATCGCTTCCTCATACGTAGCTGGTTCGTCTTACTCAATAAGATTAATATCCACATGAGGTGAGATCAGAAACCCATACCTCTCAGGTTGTTTTCTGACTCTCTCCGACCTACGCGGTTCTTGTGTATTTGAAGATTGTGGTAAAGTCTCATCCCTGATGACCTGTTCGTGTTCCGTTAAGGATTCTGTGCCAGGAACTGTATCACTCCAATTTTCATCGAGTTCTACTTTCCTCCCACTAACCACTGCATTTAACAATTCCTTCTCAAGGAAAACCGCATGTAGAGCAACAAATATTTTGTTCTCTTATGGGTTGTAGAAATAATATCATTTGGTTTCCCTAGGATAACCTACAAATAGGTATTTATCCGATTTGGGTTCAAGTTTGGTACCTTCCAAACGTTTAACGTATGCCCAACATCCCCAAATCTTCAGGAATGAGAAACCCGGTTTCTTTCCTGTCTAAATTTCATACGGAGTCTGTTGAATAGACTTTGACGGAACCTTATTCAAAATAAGTATTGCACTGTTCAATGCATATCCCCATAAGGAAATAGGTAGCTCTGTGCGACTCATCATCGACCTTACCATGTCCAACAAAGTTCGGTTTCTCCGTTCGGACACACCGTTCAATTGAGGTGTTCCAGGAGGAGTCCACTATGAAAGAATACAATACTCTTTCAAGTAATCAAGAAACTCATTGTTCAAGTATTCTCCACCATGGTCCGACCGTAATGTTTTAATACTTTTTCCGGTCTGTTTTTCTACTTCGTGTCGATATTCTTTGAATTTCTCAAAGGTTTCCGACTTGTGTCTCATAAGATATACATAAATGTTGGAAAATTATGACCCATAGCATCACTATTTTTACAGAACATTATATTGTTGTACAAATTAACAATGTGACAAAGGAAATTGCTCTTTTATCATTTGTAATTGGATTACCAAGATACAAAAATGATAAAAGTCCATATGATTAGTTCCAGATTAATAAAATATGAGACAATATTAATCCACTAAGTTTTAATCATTAAAATATCCCTAATCGTAGTATTATCGAGATTGGACATCGATAATGCGGAATAGACCAGTATTGCACTTGTGCGCGTTGTGGGAGCATAACGACATAGTTCTCATATATTTAAGTATTGGATACTTATGCAAGTGTGATAGGAGGTTGTGTTTACCGATGGTACGGAAACAGCTTCGCTCTGGATAGACCCCTCGAATCCCATTGGTAGTCTGAGTATGTGTCTATGGGAGTCCGAATCAGGGTAGGTGTATTTGGTCTTAACCTGAGACTTGCATCGCTAATACTTGCGACAATCAATATACTTTGGTTTTGGTCGTCCAAGGCTTTAACAGGTTCTGTGTACGCCTCTTCTGGGTATATTGAGAATCGTAGTGTATTGGGTGTGATGTCAAGATGGAAATATCACTCCAGTCATATGGAGATGATGATCACGCAGGATACGAAACTAGTACTCTTATGTACTGCAGTCATCGGGATAATATGATTAGGTCATGTTTATTTGATTATAGAGACTAGTTACCAGAGATCCGATATATGCTTCGTACGGGGCAGACACAATTCCAGCCCCAGGCCTAGCATGTGACATTCGATACTGGATCGTTATATGCAATACTACGTATACCACGCCTGACACAGATTACATATTCCTTAAAAGAATATTTCTGGAGAATTGGGTAGGCACAGTGCTTTGCTAGAAGCCAACCATGTCTTGTAAATTTGTAAGAACGTGGTACTAGGTACGCACGTATTTGGATACTCCGATGCCTGAATTTACTGCCAACATATCCAAGGATCTCATGGGTCACTTCCTGAAGATTCACCGATGACGTATGACTCGAACATAATTAATCTGGGATTAATTATAAGAGAGAGAAAATTAATCTAGGATTAATTGCGAAGAGATTTTATCTGGGATAAAATACTATTTAAAGAGATAAAATGATTAATTTGGAATTAATCGATAAAATAATATATTCGATCTATTAAACGAAATTAGATTTCGGCGCGGAATTAAAATTGGATTTTAATTCGGGCAAACGAATTAGTTTAGAATTAATTCACGAGCGACGTGAATAGTAATTTTGCTAGGCATAATTATTTAATTAAATTTGATTTAATTACGTCGCAACGGAAAATTCGTTAATTCAGAATTTACGAACCCGAGCTAGGGATGTTTGCGGGCCCACTCGGATTTTGAATCAAGTGGGGCCCATAAGTCACATCATAAGTCACATCACTAGTCAACTTTGTCACTTTAAGTTGATAGAAGTTGTTGGTAGGTGATTGTGTGTAAAACACACAAGTGTGAAAGGCTTGAAAGACTTTTACCAAACTTTGAATTTGGCATATGTCTTTTAATTTTTTGAAAATTAAACAAGTCAACACTACACAAAATCATTCTCTCTCTCTCCCAATTCATGCCTTGGGCATGAACTTCATCTTCTTCCTCTCCCATTTGGCTTGGCCGAAAATGGCCTTGATTTTTCTCTCAAATTGCCATGAGCCTAGGGCTCATTTGCTTCTTGATTTTGCTTCAAAATCAAAGGTACTAGCACATCCAACTAGTCTTACAAAGGTGATAGGGAAACATATCCATGAGTTTGGAATTCAAGGAGATTCTTGGAAGCTTTACATACATCAAAGGGGAGCTTGGAGCACAACACAAAGGCTTGTAATTTTTGTTATCTCCTACATCCAAAACCGATCAAAGTGAGTATTTTCCGCATTCATACTTTGTTGTATTCACATGTTTTCTTGCTTAATTGAACTTGGTTTGACCTAGAAAACCCAACAATGGTATCAGAGCCATAATTGAGCATGCAATTAAATTTAGGGTTTTTAATCTTGATTTGGGTATTTTTGATTTAAGCATGATTTCTTCAAATTGATTGGTTGAGTGTGCTTATATATTGTTAACTTAGAGTTATACATGATCAATTTGAAGAAAAAATAATTAGATTAATTTTCCCTAAATTTGGAGGCTTGGCCGAGAGTTTGAACCATTTAAAGTCATGGTGTTTTTGAATTTTAGACAATGGATGTGTTTAAAATGCATGGGATATATTAGTTTGTGATTTAATTGGATTGAAATCAAAATTGATATAAAAAGTCCCTAATTGCCGTGAGCTTATGGAAGTATGAATGAATTGATTTTGTTTCAATTTGTGTTGGACATAAATTGATTAGTTAAAGCATGATTAATTAGTGTAATTGGTGGTTTGGGAATATTAATTTAACTAATTAATTATGGCTATTACACTCTAATTAATTAAATGGGCTTAATTTGGAATTGGGCTAAAATGTTGTATTTGGGCTTAATGGGCTTGGTTGGCCCAAGTTTGGTTTAGGATAATTGATTGGATCCAATTGGGCCTAAAACCATTTCCATAAAGTCCAAATATAATAAATGGGCCTTTAAAAAAAAATTAATTGGGCCTAATGGGCAAAAATTAATTTTTTGGCAAATGGTGATTCCTTATTGGGCTTTGGTTGCCAAAGTCCATGCCTTAAGAATTAATTGAAAGCCCATTAGACTTTAATTAAATTGACATTGGATGTTAATTCGACTTTAAGACCCGTTAAGATTAGATTTAGAATCTAAGTTGCAAAGACTCATTAATAAAGTATAATTATTTAATTTGGAATTAAATATGAATTAGTATTGAATACAAATTAAATTGGATTTAATATTGTAGTTTGATATAATTCGAGAATTCGTACTTTGAGTACTTATTCTTAAAATGAGTTGGACTTGCGCAAATCAAATCGTTGTTTGAAAATTGGATGATCATTAATCAAAGATTAATTAATTGGATTAGATTGATTGATAACATGCTTTGTGTGAATACATGGATGTGATGTATGAATAATGTATATTGGATGGATATTAGATATGTGAGGGCAATTTTGGAAATTGTTGTAATAAATTTAGAATTTATTAAATTGGACCTGCGTGTCCAGCCTATTACCTCTTGACTCTTTGTATTTCTCTTCTCACCTATTCCCCTCAATGTAAATGAGGTTTCTTTAGAAGTGTTATGTAATTGGGTAGAAGTAAGAATAGTGCTAGCCGGGGAGAGGAAATAGAGAGATTTTTTCTAGGAAAAAATTGTATTATATATCCATCCGCATATCATTATTAATTTATTTAGCGCGCCTTATTATGCTTTTAGAATGCATGCTTAAAGGTATATGATGAGACCTAATAAAAGATAATTTATTGGATGCCAATTACACGAAAAACCCTCAACAAATATTAAGCGTTTTCCTTCCATTGAGTGGTTCTCTCTCATTATCCAAGATTGGCACTAGTTTGTTGGCCAAAGTCAAGACCTTTGTCCATCACAGATGTGTTTGAATCATGAAGGCTTTTTTCCATATCGCATGTCTTCTCCAAGTTGTGATTTGTTGGCCAAAGTCAAGATCACTTCTTGTCCATCGACATCGATTACGAAGCTTTCCAAAGTTAATGGGTCCCGCTTAACTAGAATCATTAAGCTTGTTGTGCCAAAGCCAATGCTTAGTTGATTCAGAGGAAAAAGGTTAGGGAATATATCGGATATATTGGCATATATTAGATATATGTTTCGGACTTGGAAGTCCACCTACTGGATCTAGGAATTGGATGAGATCCAATTGATCTTAGAGATCTACCTAGTTAAATATCATACAGCTTATTGGCCAAAGTAAAGGTTGTGTGTTATTTAACGGGATCATAGCCCACTAGTAAACTAGGTTTCCTGAGTACTCAACAGAGGGTTAGAGGCTCGCCGAAAAATAGTGGGAGGCAAGTATTAAATTTGCAATTTTGTTTAGATACTTGCCAATACGCGCTCATTTCATTTTTCGTCATTAATTATTAATATATTAGTTGGACTAATATTTAATTGTTGTTTTAAATTAAACAGTTGGACTGTATTCAAACTATTTCATTTATAGTTGATTATATAATTGGATTATAGTAATCAATATATTTGGATTTAACCAATCAAATAGTAGTTGATTATATAGTTAGACTATAGTAATCATTATATTCAATTGTACCCGAAATCGTTGATTGGATAGTTAGACTATTGGAATCAAGATAACTGAAAGATTAGCATTTAGAAAATAATCCTGGGTGAAAATGTATTTAAATGGCTCCAATTTTCAGATTGGGAATAGAACCTCAGGATAGTCCTGGGAACTGAGAAGTTATTCTATTTGATAGAGTGACATCTTAGGCCTGAGCCCGGAGTTGAGCAAATAGTGGAGCATGAGTTTTGGAAGACTCATGGTGATGACAACTTTAGTGCTCAATCCTTTATGCTTAATGCAATGACACTTTAATTTTGTCGTCAAAACCAAGGATTAGATCCTTATACCATGATGTTGAAATTAAAGATCTTCATAGATCTATTCTTAGATCTTAGAAGTACAAATTGCAAAAGAAGCTCTTTCGCTCTCGTATGTCAGAGGGTACATCTATCGAGCACTAGGTGTCGCAGATGATTGCTGACATCGATCATCTAGGTTAGCTGGGCATTACCTACGTGGCCGAGACTACCAAAGACTTGATCTTATAGTCTCTACCCGAAAGCTGAGGCAGGTTCATTATGAACCAAGAGAAAACTCTTGGAGAGTTGATGGCTATGCTCTAGGAGGCGGAGCCAGAACTTCTAAAAGTGGAAAAGGAAAAATCGTCACAGTCTTCAAGGAAGACAAATGACATATCCTAAGGTTTCTGCCTAAAATGTGGTAAACGGGGTCACTAAAGCGTGACTGTCATATGGACAAGGCAGACATGAAGGAAGTGAAGGCGGGGCAAGGCTCCGGCTTCAAGTATGTTAGTTTCAAAATTGGAATTTTGATACTAGATGTGGTACATAAATATGTACTGATGTGTAGAATCTGCTGATTAACATGAGACTGACTTAAGATGAGATCTACCTGCGAGTCGGAAACATGACGACAATCGCTATTTTAACCGTAGAAACCTAAGTGAACTACCCTTTGGGCATGTACTTAAATTAGGAAACTGTTATAATGTACCTAGTTTTACTAGAAACATTATCTTTATATCTAAGTTTAACCCGTTGCGGGTATACCTTTATATTTTAGAACACTAAGTGTTTTATTTTATAAAGATGATATTGAGATAAACACATTAGATGTGAATAACAATATTTATATTTTGAATATAAATGAATCTCAAACGTATAACATGACAAACAAATAGCTCAAACTGACTTAATCAGATGAGACTTATTTGTGGCATTGTTGTCTGGGACACATTAACAGGACTCGTATATCCACACTTTCGAAGAGTGGGTACTAGGACGGATTTGATTCTAATTCAAATGATGTCTACGAATATAGTTTATTGGGCAAAGTGCCTAAAACACCTTTTACTTGGTAAAAGTACAAGTGCCACCGATCTGTTAGCCCTCGTTCATAGTGACGTAAGTGGTCCCATGTCTAGCTAGGCTAGAGGTGGATATGAACACTTCGTAACCTTTATGGATGTGGCATCGCGTTATAGTTATGTGTTCTTTTGAAACATAAATCGGAAATTTTTGATAAATTTAAAGAGTTTCGACACGAAGTAGACAGACAGACCAGCTAAAGTATTAAACCGTCACGGTTAGACCGTGGTAGAAAATACTTAAGCAATAAGTTTCTCGACTATTTGAAAGAGTATAGTATTCTTTCATAATGGACTCCTCCCGGAACACCTCAATTTGATGGTGTGTCCGAACAGAGAAACCGAACTTTGTTGGACATGGTAAGGTTAATTATGAGTCGCTCTGAGCTACCATTTTCCTTCTAGGGATACGCATTAATCAGTGCAAAACTTATTTTGAATAAGGTTCCATGAAGATCTGTTAGACAGACTTCATATTAGATATGAACAGGAAAGAAACTAGGTTTCTCATTCCTGAAGATTTGGGAATGCTAGGCATATGTTTGGATGATACCAAACTAGAACCCAAATCGGATAAGTGCCTAATTTGTAGGTTATCCTAGGGAAACCAAAGTATAGTACTTATATAACTCACAAGAGAACAATGTAATTGTTGCTCTCCATGCGGTTTTCTTAAGAGGAATACATATATGCAGTGGTAAGTGGGAGGAAAGTAAAACTCGATGAAAATCAGAGTAATACTGTTCCAGGCACCGATTCTTTAATGGAACACAAACAGTTCATCCATGATGAAACTGTACCACAATATTCAAAAACACAAGAACCGCACAAGTCGGAGAGAGTCAGAAAAAACCCTGGGAGGTATATGTTTCTTATCTCACCTCCTAAAGATGTCAATCTTATTGAGGAACACAAACCGGCTACGAATGAGGAAGTGATACAAGGTATCGACTCCCTATTATGGCAAAGTGCCATGAAGTCCGTAATGGATTCCATGTATACCAACCAAGTTTGGATACTGGTTGTTGTACCAGAAGGCATTGTGCCTATTGGTACTATATGAGTCTTCAAGGAAGACAAACATGGATGGAAACATATCAACATACAAAGCTAGGCTTGTAGCGAAAAAGGTATCGTTATCAACATTGTGTCGATTACGACGAAACCTTTTAACCATTGCCATGATTAAATCCATTTGGATAATGCTTGCTAATGCTGCATGTTTCATTTATGAAATATGGCAGCTGAACATCAAAACCGCTTTCCTTCAACGGAAACCTTTTGGACGATGTTTATAAACATCCTAATGGTTTTATCGTACCAAAACAAGCAAACAAGGTTTGCGAGTTAAATCAATCCATTTATGGATTGAAGCAAACATTGAATTCTTAGAATCATCATTTTGATGTAATCATAATGGTATATGATTTGATTCAAAACGAAGATAATTCTTGTGTATATAAGAAGGTTAATGGGAGCGCACTGACAATGATTGTCCTATAATAATGATGACATGTTATTTCTTGTAAATGACATTCCCATAACATAATCGGTGAAAGCTTGGCTTTCATGAAAATTCTCCATAGACTACTTGTGATAGACAACCTTTATTCTAGGAATAAGGATATACTGAGATAGATCTAAAAGTTGTTGGCACTCTCCGAGAACTCGTACATTGAAAAATATGTACGCGACCTGGTGTCTCATATGCTTTGAGCATATGGAATCACAAACAGGCCAATCCAAGTGATAGTCACTGGATTGATGTTAAGAACATCCTTAAGTATCTTAGAGGAACTAAGGATTTTTTCTTAATCTATGGAGAAGGAGAACTTGAAGTGACTGGGTTCACTGCTGCAAGTTTCCAAACCGACAAAAATGACAATAAGTCGTAATAAGGGTACTATATAGTTTGAATAACGGAACAGTGAGTTGGAAATCTTCCTAACAAGATACTGTTGGCGAATAAACAAAAAAAGTGGAATATTGCTACAGCTGAGGCAGCAAAAGAAGCAATTTTGGATCTGTAAAATTCCTAATTAGATTAGGAATAGTTCTGTTAGCAGCTGAGCTAGGCTACAACACAGGCTAAAGAATTAATGGTCTCATCAACGATCCAAGTATATACTTCAACTATTTAATTTGATTCGTCGGATCATACATCGTGGCGATGTGATGATCGAATAAATAGCATCAGATGATAACCTTGCAAATCTACTGACGAAAGTAGTTTCTCAGCAGAAGTTTGAGCGACCCGTACATAGTTCAGGTGTAGGACACTTGAGTGATTGGCTATAGGCCAAGTGGGAGATTGTTGGACAATTATGACCCATAGCATCACTATGTATTTAGAAGTTTGAGCGACCCGTACATAGTTTATGTATTTAAGTAATCAAATTACAAAATGATAAAATAACAATTTCCATTGTCACACAGTTAATTTGTACAAAAACCACAATGTCTTGTACAAATAGTGACGTTATGGGTCATAATTGTCCAACAATAATTCCAGGCCAAACCCGACTGGCCTGGACTTCTCTCTCGTCTATGCGAACTTGCCTTTGACTTACCCAATGACCAATGAACATCACTTCCTGTTGGGCGAATTCACATTTCTCCATTTTAACACACAGTACATGCTGGCTCAATTTCTCCAACACCAATCTCAAATGATGCAAATGATCAGTAAAAGTTTCACTATATATTACTATGTCATCTAGATATACAACCACAAAACGGTCCACAAACTCAAATAACACATCATTCATTAAATTACAGAAAGTAGCCAGTGCATTAGTAAGTCCGAAAGGCATTACTAAAAACTAATATGATCCGTACCTTGTCACGTAGTAGTCTTCCCCTCATACCCTTCGGCAATCCGAACTTGTCACTATCTAGACCGCAAATCCAGTTTCGTGAAGTAGAACGCCTTGGAAAAACGATCAAATAAATCTGCCACCAACGAAATCAGATATTTGTTCTTGATCGTTACCTTATTCAAAGCCCGATAATCCACACATATCCGTAATGATCCATCTTGCTTTTTCTGGAATAAAACAGGCGTACCATATGAAGCTTTAGAGGGCTGGATCATTCCGGCATCAAGAAACTCTCCCAATTGCTTGCGCAATTCAACTAGTTCCAGAGGACTCATCCGATAAGGTACTTGGGTACCTTACCGGATGGTCAACAGGTCTTCAAGGTGGAAGGGACTTTAGCAACTCCGGAGGCATTACATCCTTGTATTCCATCAATAGTTCCGCAACCACATCAGACAACTCCATTGTCTTTACCATTTTGACTTCTTTGAGTGCAGCTAAATATGTTTCTTCCCCACTCTTCAACTCACTCTCAATCTGTAAGGTTGATACAAAATTCTGTTGTCCCTCAGCCCATTTACTCCCGCACACTTTGCCAACAGCAGAGACATTGCATGGTTGGTCCTCATCACCAATCAGAAGACCTGCCAAGTAAGACATCACCGCAACCTTGGCCTGGATGAAAAACCTGATTCCCAAAATCAACTTGAAGTCATCCAAAGGTACTGCCATCAATGTGCATGACCCATGTCACTAGCCAAGTTGTATCATCATTCCCACAACTGTGCCTTAAACTTACTTTGCTGTCGAATTGACAGCCTTAATGCTACTCCCCGATTTAGTCAATTTGAGGCCCAAATTCTCGGCAACTCCCACCACAATAAAGTTGTGTGTAGCCCCAGTGTCCACCATTACCCTTACTATTTTCCCATTGAGGAGAACTTGGACATACATCAAGCTATTATCAAATCTGTCTTCTCGTATTGCATTCACTAACTGAAGATGATTCATTCAACTAGGCCCTGCCGAGTCTCCTTCCTCTTCCTTACCTATTTCCATAGCCACAAGTGCATTCAGTTTCTCCTTTTTGGGGCAATCTCTCGCCCTATGTGGACCATCACAGATGAAACAGCCCTTATTGTTGTTGTTCACACCCTTGAACTTACCATCATCTTGTGACTTCCTTTTTCCCTCATTGTTCTTCTTCTTTTCCCATTCTTTGAGTCTTTGTACTTCTCTTTTCCCTTGCCCTACGGATCAGGTTTGGACTTGGTTGAAGAACTATGTCTATAGTCCATAAGGCAATTCACTGCTTCCATGGCCATAGGCAAGTCATGAAAACCCTACCTCCGCAATTCATTTTGTGCCCAAGTTTGCAATCTAGACATGAAGTTAAATAGCTTGTCCTCCTCAGACATATTCCTTATGTCTAACATCAAGGAACTAAACTGCTTCATATTATCTCAAATGGAGTCAGTTTACTTCAAAATTTTCAAGGTTTCCCTTGCAATCCACGATGTGTTGGTGGGGAGGAATTGATCCTTCAACTTCTTCTTCAGCGCCTCCCATGTGTTTATTGTGAGACGCCCCGTTATTTCATCATCATCTAATCGAGTTCTCCATCATAATTTTGCATCACTCGCTGTTGGTCTACTCTAAACTTCCCAAGATCATTAATCAAGCATGAAACAAGTGTAAATACAATCATAGGAGGTGCAAAAAACTCCCAATGAACAGATTGCATGCATGTGGTGAAGCCAAAAATCAGTTTCTGCCCTTCTACAAGTCACGGCAGTGGCAGTCCTTCCTTCCACCATTTTCGGCCATGTGAGGTACTCCAAGCAAGCTCCAAGCTTGTGTTGAACTTCCATGCTCATGGGTAAGCTACCCTATCACCTTCGCATAACTTCGGAGTGCTAGCTCTCAAGAAATTTGCCACAAATTTCTCACACTTTTGTTTCCGTCATTCACGGTTTTTACAGAAGAAAAACAGTGAAGAAATGCCTCTAAGGCTGAGAGAGAAAGATGAAGAAATGGCTCCAAAATCGTGAGCCATGAGAGAGAGGGAAAAAGAAAATGTAATAGGTTTATTAATTTGTTTTCCAAAAACCAATAAAACATATATACCAAAAACGTTTTCCAAAAAGTAAAGCATTAAATGCTTTCAATCAATACACATCAACTCACATCAATCAATTGTCAACTTGTCACATCACTCAAAGTGACATGTGATTTGACGCTTGATGTGACTAATGATTTGACGCTTGATTTGATTTGCGTGCCGCACTCGAATTCGAAATGCGAATGCGCTCGCAAACAATACCGGGCTCGGGTTTGCTAATTCCAAATTAACGAATTTTTCATTGCGACGCAATTAAATGATTACACCTAGCGAAATCACTATTCACATCACTAACGAATTAATTCTAAATTAATTCGTTCGCCCGAATTAAAATCTAATTTTAATTCCGCGTCGAAATCCAATTTCGTTAAATATATCAAATATATTATTTTACCGATTAATTCCAAATTAATCGTTCTCTCTCTCTTTCATTGATATTTATCCCAGATAAAATATCTCCGTAATTAATCCCAGATTAATTTTCTCTTTCTTTAAATTAATCCCAGATTAATTAAAGTGCGAGTCATACGTCATCGGTGAATCTTCAGGAAGCGACCCATGAGATCCCTGGATATGTTGGCAGTAAATTCGGTCGTCGGACTATCCGAACACGTAAATACCTCGTACTACATTTATACGGATTTACAAGACAAGGTTGGCCTCTAGCAAAGCGCCATGCCTACCCAATTCTCCGGAAATATCCTTACAGGAACAAATGATCTGTATCAGGCATAGTATACGTAGTATTGCGTATTTCTGTCCAGTATCGGATGATCACGTGCTAGGCCTGGGGCTGGAATTGTGTCTGCCCCGTACGAAGCACATGTCGGATGTCTGATAACTAGTCTCTATATCGGATAACTATGACCTAGTCATATTATCCCGATGACTGCAGTACTTAAGAGTACTAGTACCGTATCCTACGTGACCATCATCTCCATATGACTGGAGTGACACTTTCGTCTTGACATCACACCCAACACACTACGATTCTCAATATACCTAGCATTGGCGTACATAGAACCTGTTAAAGCCCTAGACGACCTCAACCAAAGTATATTGATTGTCGCAAGTATTAACGGTGCAAGACTCTAGGTTAAGACCAAATACACCTACCCTGATTTCAGACTTCCATAGACACATAGTCATACTACCAATGGAATTTCGAGGGGGTCTATCCAGAGCGAAGCTATTTCCCGTACCATCGGTAAAACACAACCTCCTATTACACTTACATGAGTATCCTATACCCAAATATATGAGAACTATGTCGTTGTGCCCTCATAACGCGCACAACTGTAATACTAGTCTTTTACGTATTTATCGATGTCCAATCTCGATAATACTTTGACTAGGGATATTTAATGATTTATCCTTCGTGGACTGATATTGTCTCATATCATTCTCTGTCCAGGAACAAATCATAGGGACCTCTCATCATTTATACATCTAGGTGATCTAATCACAAATGATAAGAGTGCAATATCCTTTGTCACATAGTTAATTTGTACAACAACACATGATCTGTACAAATAGTGACGCTATGGGTCATAATTGTCCAACAATCTCCCACTTGGCCTATAGCCAGTCACTCGAGTGCTTGACACCCGAACTATGTACGGTTGCCTCAAACTACTAAGAAATGCTTTCGTCAGCGGATTTGTATGATTATCGTCTGATGTGATTTATTCGATCATCACATCGCGCGATGTATGATCCGAACGAATCAGATGATTATCGAAGTATGTATCTGGATCGTTGATGAGACCATTAATTCTTTAGCCTGTGCTCGAGCCTAGCTCAGCTGCTAACAGAATTATATCTAATCTAATTAGATTTATTATCGACCCAGAAGGCTTCTATTGCCGCTTCAGCTGCAGCAATAACCCTCATTGTTGTTTATTCGGTAACAGTATCTTGCTTGGAAGATTTCCAGCTCACTGTGTCGTTATTTAAACTGTATAGTACCGTTTGCGACTTATAGTCATTTTTATCGGTTTGGAAACTTGCTATAGTGATCCCAGTCACTTCAAGTTCTCCTTCTCCATAACCTAAGAATGTATCCTTAGTTCTCTAAGAAAATAACAGATGTTCTTAACATCAATCCAGTGACTATCACTTGGATTGGCCTATTTGTGACTTCATATGCTCAAAGCGTATGAGACACCAGGTAACGTACATTTTTCAATGTACGATTCCACGGAGAGTTTTCGAAAGCCAAGCTTTCACCGATAGTTATTTTTATTATGGGAATATCATTTCCAAGAAATGAGATATATTATCATTATTGTATAGTCATTATTGTATAGGATAGCCACTGTCATTGCGCTCCCACTAACCCTCTTATATACACAAGAATCATTTCGTTTTGAATTAAATCATAAACTATTATGATTACATCAAAACGATAATTCCAAGAGCCTAATGCTTGCTTCAATCAAAACATGGATCGAATAACTCGCAAACCTTGTTTGTTAGTTATTGGTACGACAAAACCGATAGGATGTTGTAAACATCCTCCAAAAGGTTTCCCTTTCAGGAAAGCGATTTTCCCGTTCAGCTGACATATTTCATAAATGAAACATGCAGCGTTAGCAAGCATTATCCAAATGGATTTACCGTGGCAACAGGTAAAGGGTTGAATCGTAATCAACACAATGTTGATAATGATACCTTTCCGCTAAAAGCCTAGCTTTATACGTTGGTATGTTGCCTTCCATGTATGTCTTCCTTGAAGACTTATACAGTACCGATATGCATAATGCCTTGCGGTACATCAACTAGTATCCAAACTTGGTTGATGTACATGGAATCCATTTCGGACTCATGACACTTTGCCATAATAGGGAGTCGATACCTTGTATCACTTCCTTATACGTAGTCAGTTGGTATACCTTAATAAGATAGACATCTTTATGAGGTGAGATCAGAAACCCATACCCCAGGTTGTTTTCTGAATCTCTCCGACATACGCGGTTCTTATGTATTCGAAGATTATTGGTAATAGTTTCATCCTTGACGAACTATTTATATTCCATTAAGGAATAGGTGCCATGAATAGTATTACTCCGATTTTCATCAAGTTTTACTATCCTCCCACTTACCACTGCATATCGGTATTCCTCTTAGGAAAATGGCATGGTGAGCAACAATTACATTTTTCTCAAGTGAGTTGTATAAGTACAATACTTTGATATCCCTAGGATTACCTACATTTGGCACTTATCCATTTGGGTTTTAGTTTGGTATCATCCAAATATATGCCTAGCATTCCCAAATTATCAGGAATGTGAAACTCAGTTTCCTTCCCGTTCATATCTAATATCAAATCTGTCAAACAGATTCTATGGAACCTTATTCAAAATAAGTTCTTGCACTGTTTAGAGCGACTCATGATTAACCTTATCATGTCCAACAAAATTCGGTTACTCTGTTCGGACACATCGTCAGAATGACGTGTTCCGGGAGGAGTCCTCATTTGAAAGAATACTTTACTCTTTCCAGTATTTGAGAAACTTATTGCTTAAGTAATTTTCCATTACGGACTTACCGTGACGGTTTAATAATTTAGCCGATCTGTTTGTCTATTTCGTGTCGAACTTAAAAGTTTCCGATTTGTGTTTCAAAAGAAACATTTAACCATAACTTGATGCCACATTGTGGGACACAGGAACTGGACGACGCATGCTGTCCCGGGCTCGCGGCCCGGTTGGAGTACGGAGTAGCCCGCGGGGGACTAAATCGGAGAATAATGGAGTCGCCACCCGTTGTGAACCGGGAAAATGAGTTTAAGGCCGCACTCACCCCTCGCAAGGGAAGACCTCAAACCGTTGGGTTCGGAATGGTCCCTTACTTGTCACTTGTAATGAAAGAATTTATGTAATAATTTAATCAAGTTTAAGTAACACTTATTTCCAAGAGTATCATGCTTCTAAATTCACATGTACAAGATAAAACTTACACCAAAATTACATATATTTCACATCTAAGATTGCATGCTTGAAAGTACATCAAAGTAGCAACGAACATACAACTTCATTGGCATATTATATTCACGAAAAACACAAGCACACACACTACCAACAAGCACACATGTGAGCACTTTTCCAAGTGGTACGTGGAATTGTATCCCAAGTACAGACCGCACTACCGTCCATTCGGAATCGGCTACAGAATTTATGTATGGGTTTCCATCCGATATACCACAAGAAAAAATACTCAAATGCTATCATGACATGGATATATGAATTATAATACGATACGTTGAGCCAAGACGAAGGTAAATGATGCAACCAATGGGATAAACATGCTTTTCACTATGATGTGTACAAAGATAAGAATGACTATATGGGATTTCATAATACATGCATGAATGGTATAGTTGGCTTTATGTGAGAGTTGTGAGTGTGTGCGTGAGTGCAAGGTGGCTTTATGGCGTGAGGAGTTGTGCTTGTTGTAAGCGGCTTAAAGGCAGGCGAATTGCGTGAATTGTTTGAGCGTGTGGGGACTGTTTGTATTTCAGGGCGTGAAGGCAATGGTAGGGAATTAGAGAGTCAGTCAGTGGGTGAGTATTAGGTTAGTGTACTGGGCTATATATGCGTGAGTGAATGGCAGTGTGTGCGTGAGTGAATGGGACGTGAGCGTGGGTGTTGTGGCATGCAGGCCTGGGTGGCAGTTTTAAGAGGGTTTCGTGCGCTGATTTGTTTGTCGGTTAAGGGCAGTTTGTGAATATGGCTCACGTGGACTGTGAAGGTGAGTGGTGCACCTGTTATGGGCTTTAGGCGCTAAGAGGCAATATGGTGCGTGGAGTGTGGCTATGGGTTGGCTGAAGCAAGGGCTGAGAATATGGGTACACCAATGACAATAGGTCGAGCCAAGACAGGGATAGACGATGCAATCAATAGATGAAAGACACGACAAATATCGTGGTAAAGGTAGCCTTTTAGGCTTTTCTTCCCCCAAATGGAGAACCTTTTAATCCAACACATAAGCCCATGCGCCTTTCGTTACGATGAGTACAAAGATAAAGATAACTATATGAAATTTAGTATGTTCGATTGAACATATCTTGTATTCAACCGAACACACATCAACCGGCGCGGCAAAGCATCATGGTAAAGGATTTTAACCCCTCCAAATAGGGGACCTTTCATCGCACTTACTAAGCCCATGCGCTCGATTGAATCATGCATGCAAATAATTAAAAACAATAATATCAAACTTAGTATGCCTGATTGAACATATCTTCCATTCAACCGAACACACATCAACCGGCGCGGCAAAGCATCGTGGTAAAGGGTTTTAACCCCTCCAAATAGGGGACCTTTCATCGCACTTACTAAGCCCATGCGCTCGATTGCATCATGCATACAAAGAATTAAAAAGTAATAATATCAAACTTAGTATGCCCGATTGAACATATCTTGCATTCAACCGAACACACATCAACCGGCGTGGCAAATCATCGTGGTAAAGGATTTTAACCCCTCCAAATAGGGGACCTTTAATCGCACTTACTAAACCCATTCGCTCGATCGAATCATGCATAAACAAGTAACATGCAGAATTCAAATGATGAAAAAATAAATAACCAAAACAGCATAAAACAAAAGAAGGTGTCGTTTACTCAAGCGGTACGTGGAGTTGTATCCCAAGTACATATCATATTACCGTCCATTCGGAATCGGCTATGAAATTTATGTCCGGGTTTCCATCCGATATACCGCGAGAGTTGACACATCTTTTATTTTATTCCAAGTCCACAACATAAAATTTTCATGATAATGCATATTTATCTACTCAAGGGCCACAACATGCATTTTAGCATAATAATCATGCGAACAATATTCAATAAATAATAAAAATAAAACAAACAGAAAACGAATGTGGAAAATACCCTCAAGTCTAACCTTTTTTGCCGACTTTCGGACTTGCGTTTCACGGAGATCGGAAGGGTAAAGCTCCTCAACTTCTCCGGTTCACTGGTTTAGCGTCTTAGCTCACTGTTTTTCTGTTTTGCTTGCTGTTGGTCTCCGTTTTTGCTTCTGTCTTCTCTGTATCTTCTGCTCACTGTTTCAGGTCTATTAGTGGATTGTTTTTGCGTTTTTTAGGGGGGTTTGGGTTGCTGTGTTTTTGCGGTTTTAAGGAAACATTGAGTGCAGTTTTTTATGTTACTGCTTTAAGGGTTTTAGGGAATGTTTTAAGTGGATTTTGCTGCTTTTTAGGGGTTAAATTACTGCTGTTTGGGCGTGTAAAAAGTGCAGTGTTCACTATTAGTTCATTTCATGTGATTTGTGTATGTTGAGGTTGGAGGAGGTTGGTCGGTTTTGGTGTAATTTTAGGTGGAGGGCTGCTGTATAGGGCTGGTTTTGGTGGCTTTAGGAGGATATAAAGGCTTGTATTTTTGGTTATGAAGGGGTGAGGAGGGTGATGTTCGGCTATGGAGTGGAGGAGATGAAAAGATTATTTTTGTTACTTATTCTTGTGATTGGCGTGAATGGAGAGCTTGGAGAGGGGGTTGGAAATTATTAGTTTCTTTATTTCTTGTGATGGGCGTGAACTAGGAGGATGGAATGCCATGGAAAAGTGTGGTTTATATAGAGAAGGGCTAGGGCTTCACCTTGTCTCACAAGGAAGGGATTTGATTTTGTGTTGAGCAAGGAAAGTTAAAGATTGAGGGGGGACAAATTTGGTTTAGATTAGGAAGTCAATATATGTGATTGGTTAGGATTAGGCATTTAATTTGTTAGATTAGGAAGTCAATATTTTTAATTTGTTATAATTGATTTTAATTAGGCATATCATCTTTTTAATTTAGGATATAACATATTTGATTTGTTTAAATTATGCATGATTTTATTTTATGTTTTATTTAATTTGTAAATGATTTAATTATTATTTTATTTAATCACATTATCTAATTAATATTTAACTAATATTTGATTTAATTTGGGTGTGTATTAGGGTGAATGGGCGTGTGGGCCTTGGTTGGGGCGTGTGGGCCTTTGGTTGGTGGGTTTGGTTTGTGTGGACAAGGTGTGTGGGCTTACGGGGTTTTGGGTCAAGGCCTAGGGGCTTGCGGGGATTTTGGGCCGAGGTTAGGTGATTTGTGAGTGTTTTGGGCCGGGAATAATTTTTAAAACGGAAAACCAACAAGTAACCCGAAGCTAAACCAGCGAACTTAATCCGAATATGAGTCAATTCTTGACTCCTCCCTTCCGACGTCCGTTTCCCAAGGTTCCCGCCACTTAAAAGGTAGTGCCTCCAACTGAGACTCATCATCGGGTTTCAAATGCAAAAATGCAATGCCTACAGTCGCCCCCACTTTGATGGGACTTGTGCAGTGTGTGACTTTGAACAATCCTATCAAAGTTATGCAATGCATTTTCACTTACCTGGCTCGTCTGCTGCCTCGAGCTGAGTTGGTGCTGCAGTGGACCTCGATCCTGGGACGCATCCCGATAACTGCAACTGACAATGGGGGCACCTCGACCCTGGGTACCTCAACCCAATACCGCTAACAATAGGGACCTCGCCTCGCCCTCAATATGATGATGCAATGGGCACCTCGACCCTGGGACGCATCCCGGAACAACAACCGACAATGGGGGCACCTCGACCCAACACCGCTGACAATAGGGACCTCGCCCTCAGACTGATGATGTAGTGGGCACCTCGACCCAAGCCGATACGGGCCTCACCCCCTGAGACTTATCCCCAAAAATTATTGATGTGGGCCTCGCCCCCTGGGACTCATCCTCAAAAACTGAAACTGTGCTGACGCCGTTTGGCTCATTTCTGCCGCTTTCTCTTTTCTTCGAACCTGCGAACAGAAAACAAAAACAAAAACAAACACGGAAAGAATGCAATGTTACGTGTATGCATGAATGCTTTTCCTACTCCGTTGGGTTAGGTTTTCTGCCAATTCTCTTGGTGACTGCTCGGTCCTTTCTTCCTCAGGCAAATTACTGTTTCAATCTGTCCACGTTGATCGGCTCAGTGAACTCATTTCCTTCCAAGTCTGATAGCCTCACTGCTCTATTTCCCATTACCTTCTGCACTATGTAAGCTCCTTCCCAGTTAGGTCTGAATTTTCCTCTTGGATCTGTCGTCGACGGCCTCGACTGCTTAAGTACCAAATCACCCTTTCTGATCTTGGTGGGGCGTACTTTCTTTTTGAATGCTCGGGCTAGTCTCTTCTGATACAACTGCATGTGATACAAAGACTTTGTTCTCTTCTCATCCAATAGTGCTAACTGATCAAACCTCTGTGCGGCCCACTCATGTTCCGGTAATTCTGCCTCTGCTAATACCCTCATGGACTGTATTTCCACTTCTACTGGCAATACTGCTTCCATTCCATAGACCAAAGAGTAAGGTGTGGCCCATGTTACTGTTCTTACTGATGTTCTATACCCCCACAAAGCATACGGTAATTTCTCGGCCCAATCTCTGTAATTCTCTGTCATCTTGGCTAAAATCGTCTTTATAGTCTTGTTGGCTGCCTCAACTGCCCCATTTGCCTGCGGCCTGTACGGTGATGACTTGCGGTGGCCTATCCCATACCTCTGTAACATTGCCTTCGTCTCTCCTTGAAACTGAACTCTATTGTCTGTCACTACATGATGCGGCATACCATACCGACAAATGAGGTTCCGAGCTATAAACTTTGCCATCTGTTTTGCTGTAACATTGCGGAATGATTCGGCTTCCACCCACTTCGAGAAGTAATCTACGGCCACTACTATGAAGCGATGCCCATTCGATACATTTGGTCGAATTTCTCCAATCATATCAATTCCCCATGCTGAGAAAGGCCACGGCTCTGACAATCCGTCAATTCTGTGTGCGTAAGTGATTCAAATTACCGTGTGCTTGACAGTCATAACAGTGCTTTACCATCTTCGCGCAGTCTGTTTCCATGGTTGACCAATAAAAACCTTGTCTCATTATCTTGCGGGACAGATTCAACCCGTTCATGTGCGGACCACATACCCCGGCGTGTATTTCTTCCATTACATGCTGAGCTTCTTCTTTTCTCAAACACTTCAACTGAATACCGTTTGCTTGCCTCTTGAAAAGTTCCCATTTCAAAGTCACATACTGGGAAGCTAACTTCTGAATGGCTATTCTGTCTTTTCTGCCTACCCTTTCCGGGAGTTCACCATGTTCCAGATACCTCTGAATGTCATAATACCAAGGTTTACCGTCGTCGACCTCAACTTCCAGAATTCTTTCTATCTCATAAACAGGTCTGCTTGCTGTTGTCAGTATCAACGGTCTCATCACTAACTTTTCTGGATTTTCCCAAGTTGCTGCAAGTGTAGCCAATGCATCTGCCATTTGATTCTCTTCTCTCGGTAAGTGCTGAAACTTACACTCGGGGATAACCTGTGCCAACTTTCTGAGGTAAAAAAGGTAAGGTTTCAACCGTTATTCTTTCAATTCCCATTCTCCTCGCATCTGCTGGACTACCAACATAGAATCTCCGTAGACTTCCACACTCCCGGCCTTCAAGGCTATCAATGCTGTCAAACCAAAAGCACATGCTTCATACTCGGCCATGTTATTAGTCACTCTGAATGTCAACCTCTTGGCCAAAGGCAAAGTCTCTCCCTCGGGGGTTACTATCACGATCCCAATTCCGGCTCCCTTGTAATTCACTGCTCCGTCAAGTACATCTTCCATCTCTGAACTGTTATTGCTTGGATCTTTTCGTCTTGAAATTCAAACTTATACTGATCCCCCTCAACAGGTTGCAATGCCAGAAACTCTGCTACTGCTCGCCCTTTGATCACTTTGGAGGTGAGATACTCAATGTCAAACTCTGTCAGCAATACCAACCATCTGCCCAATTTTCCCACTAGTGAAGGCACCAAATAAGATACTTCAGAGGATTTTCCTTTGCCACTGCCTTGATCTTGTATGACTGGAAATAATGCCAAAATTTTTTGGAAGCCCATACCACTGCAAGATAGATCTTCTCAACTTCCTGATATCGAGCCTCATACGGGAGCATCTTCTTACTCAGATAATAGACTGCATGTTCTACCCCTGTCTCATCAGCCTGTACCATCATTGCCCCCAGTGCTTCTGATTCTATAGCCAAATAAAATACCAAAGGTCTGCCCGGTCTTGGAGGTTTCAATACAAGAGGCTTTACCAAGTACTCTTTGATTTTGTCGAAGGCTGTCTGACACTATTCATTACATCTCACTGGCTGATACTTTCTCAACAGTTTGAAGATAGGCTCACATACTGATGTCAACTTGGCGATGAACCGAATGATGTACTGAATCTTCCCCAAGAATGCTCTGACTTCTTTTTCTATCTTCGGTGCAGGAATTTCTGTGATTGCCTTGATCTTTTCGGAGTCTACCTCTATTCCGCCCATTCCCACTGTATGACCAAGCAATTTCCCTGATGTCACCCCAAACACACATTTCTTGGGATTAAGCCGCATGTTGTATCTATCAACTCTCTGAAGGAACCTTTCCAGTGCTTCAATATGCCCAACTCTAGTCTCTGATTTCACCATCATGTCATCCACATACACCTCAATCTCTTTGTGCATCAAGTCATGGAAAAGTGTAGTGACCATCCGTTGATAAGTAGCTCATGCATTCTTGAGCCCAAACGGAATTACCTTGTAACAATATGTACCCCACTCAGTAACAAATGCAGTCTTGTGTTTGTCTTCCTCAGCCATTAGAACCTGATTGTAACCTGAAAATCCATATGCAAATGAATACATAGCAGATAAAGCCGCACTATCAACCAGAACATCTATATACGGCAGAGGAAAATCATCTTTCGAACAAGCCTTGTTCAGATCTCCGTAGTCTACACACATTCTGACCTTCCCATCTTTCTTTGGCACCGGTACTATATTAGCCAACCACTCATGATACTTTACTACTTCCAAGAACCCCACATCTATCTGTTTCTTAACTTCCTCTCTGACTTTCTCAGCCCATTCTGGACTCATCCATCGGAGTTTCTGTTTTACTGGCCTCATATTCGGATAAGTTGGTATTGTGTGTTGGGCAATGTTTCTGTCTATCCCAGGCATGTCCTCATAGGACCAAGCAAACACTTTGGCATATCTGACCAACACTTCTTCTAGTTTCTCCCTCTCTTCAGAGGTAACCTCACTTGCAATCAGAATTTCTTTGGGGTTCTCAAGCGTACCCAAGTTAAATGCAGTAGTTCTGGCCGAACTGATATCAAATGTGTTTGATTCGTGCAGAGTAAATGGAAATGACTCAGGCAAGTAAGCAAAAGAAATGTCTTTATTATTGGATAATGCGGAAGTACATTCAAACAAATCAGGAAGGTAAATGTCTTCATCATCTATAGACACTTCTTCCTCTGCAATCAGGTCTTCCTCAGGCTTTTCGTCCTCTCCCAAAGTCAGGCTCTCCAACTTCATTAGTTCTTCCTCCCAATTCTCTTCTTCTTTCTTCACAATTTCTTCAACTATCAGCTTCTTACCCAACATATCCTGGAAGATCTCAAACCCAGGTACCACAATTCCATTAACTTCCACAGGTTCAGGCTCCCCTTGATATCCTGAAGCTTTCACAAAACACTCCATCAGTTTCAGGCCCTTTTTCTTGACCTTCGGTTTTTTCTTCATCAGATTTGTACCCCAAACCTTTCCGAGTAGTCTGTCCTCTGAAATCTAGCAGTCTTGAACCTTCACCCGTTCAAACTTCATTTTTTTCATGATCCTAGCCACCCTAGGATCCACCCATTCCTCAAAAGTAGCTGACACCTGAAACCTCGTGAAAGGTTATATCTCCAAGGCAGCCACGACATTATCTACCTCAGCCCGGATAGTAACAAATTCTCCCTCATACGGGAACTTGATCATCTGATGTAAAGTGGAAGGCACGCCCCCAAGTTTGTGAAACCAAGGCCTTCCCAAAAACAAGGCAAAATGGCTGGGATGTCCAGCACTGTAAACTCAACTTCATCTTCAATAGGGCCTACCTTGACCATAGCCACAAAAGTACCCTCAACTCCCCTTTTACTGTCATCATAAGCCTTAATAGTCATGCTGGAGGGGGCAAGTCTGTTGCTTTCATACCCAATCTCGCCAGAATTTTCAGCGGGCACACATTGAAGGACGAACCATCATCCACCATCACACATGAAGTTCTCTTGCCCCTCACCTCGGCCCTGATAAATAGAGGCCTATTATGATTTCTTCCCTCCGCCGGGAGTTCATTCTCAGAAAAAGATATCTGCAAAGCTTCTTTCTGAACTGACCCAATAAACATTGCAGGGTTGGCGTCCTCCGGTACCATAATCTTGCTCAAGGCCTCGACCATAGCCTGACTATGCTCCCGAGATGCACATAAAAGTTCCCATATACTCACTTGTGCTCTAGTCTTCCTCAATTGCCTCAACACTATATCCCCCTCAGTATTTTCTACAGTCTCAACCACTTCTCTACCATTTGTCAAAACTTCCTTACCCTTCTCTGTCATATCATTGTAAAAATGACCACTGCGCGTCATTCCCCTCACTTCTTCCTCATCACTGCTAGAGAAATCAAGCCAAAAGTTTTTCCCCTTCTCAGTCTCATCTTCACTAGTACTATCCCAGATTCCCAGGCAAAAGGCTTGAGGGTGAAAGGATTTTAGGACAAGGTCTTCTGGGAGGCCAGAATTGATCATATAGGCTGGTGGTGGTACGGCACGGTAGTTGGGTAAGGGGTTTCTGTGTGTGTCAGGCTGTTCTATTTCTGGGTCAGGTATTTTCTTGGAGTCTATCAGGTCTTGGATTTCATGGCGGAGTCGGGCATAATTGTCAGTGTCATGGCCCTTTTGTTGGTGAAAGTGACAGTAAAGGCTTAGGTTATAATGTGATGGTGGGGGATTGGGTAATGGATTGGCTTCCAAGGGTTTTAAGAGCCCTTGCCTCTTCAATTTCTCTAGCACCTTTGACAGGGTCTTCCCAAGTTGGACAATCTCTGGTTCTGGATAGCGGCAATCTCAGCAGAAACCGGCTTTGTTCCCGATTTTCCCCCAATGGGCCTCCTGTTCAGACCATAAAATTTTCGATTCTCGGCCTCTTCTTCCTCAATATCCATGACAGTTTCCCTCAACTGCCGAAAGTCTGTAATCTTGGAGGTCATTCTCCTCAACTCGCTGTAAATGGCGGGCTTAGTGCCCTTGATAATCATCTTAATCTGATCCTTCTCCGAAGGCCTAGTCTGCATCTTCAACAACTGACCCCTCCACCGGTCCACATACTCCTTAAAACTCTCCTCCAATTTCTGCTTAACATTCTCCAGATCACGGAGTGATAGATCGATCTCTAGGTCAGTGACATACTGCTTCAGGAAAGCATCAGCCAACTCCCTCCAATCTTCCTTCACTTTCTTCTCCAAACTGTGGTACCACACCACAGGAGCTCCCTCGAGCGACATTCCAAACATTTTCTGCACTTGGCGCTGAGATAAGCCAACTGAACTCATGACTGATACAAACTGTCAGAGATGCACCCTTGGATCCCCATTCTCGTTAAACTTAGCCATATCAGACATCTTGAACTGTGCCGGCAACTATTCCTCGAAAGTCAGTGTGTCATAATCCAGCAAATCCTCATTCTTACCCCTCATCTTGCGGGTAACTGACTCAACCTGATCCCGGAGCTTCTGTAACTCTGCATGAGACCCAGATACTCTGCCTGCTGCATACTCTGCCATATCATCATCAAAAGTGGGGATATCATCCCCCAACCTATTCGGAGGCTCCTCATGTTGGATAAAATGACCCATAGCGTCACTATTTGCACAGATCATTGTGTTGTTGTAGCAAATTAACTATGTGACAAGGAAATTGCACTCTCATCATTTGTGATTAAATCACCATAGATATATAAATGAAGAGAGGTCCATATGATTAGTTCCTAGATTGAGATGATATGAGACAGTATCAGTCCACGAAGGATTAATCATTAAATATCCCTAGCCGTAGTATTATCGAGACAGGACATCGATAATGCGGAATAGGCTAGTATTGCACTTGTGCGTGTTGTGAGGGCACAACGGCATAGTTCTCATATATATAAGTATTGGATACTTATGCAAGTGCGATAGGAGGTCGTGTTTCACCGATGGTACGGGAAACAGCTTCGCTCTGGATAGACCCCTCGGAATCCCATTGGTATTATGACTATGTGTCTATGGGAGGCCGAAATCAAGGTAGGTGTGTATAGTCTTAACCTGAGACTTGCATCGCTAATACTTACGATAATCGATAAACTTTGGTTTTGGTGGTAGGGGACTTTTAACAGGTTCTGAGTACACCACTTCTGGGTTTATCAGAGAGTCGTAGAGTATTGGGTGTGATGTCAAGACGGAAGTGTCACTTCAGTCATATTGGAGTTGATGTCACGCAGGATACGGTACTAGTGCTCTTGAGTGTTGCGCAACCAATCGGGATATTGTGACCATGTCATGTATATCCGATTATAGAGACTATGTTACCAGACATCCGACATGTGCTTCGGACGGGGCAGACACTTATCCAGCCCCAGCCCTAGCACGTGACTATCCGATACTGGGCCAATATACACAATACTACGGTATACTACGCTTGATACAGATCTATATATTCCTGTAAGAATATTTCTGGAGAATTGGGTAGGCATGGCGCTTTGCTAGAAGCCAACCTTGTCTTGTAAATCGATATAAACGTAGTACGAGGTACTTACGTGTTCGGACAGTCCGACGATCGTATTTACTGCCAACATATCCGGAGATCTCATGGGTCGGTTCCTGAAGATTCATCGATGACGTATGACTCGCACTTTGATTAATCTGGGATTAATTAGAAGAGAGAGATAGAATTAATCTGGGATTAATTCGATGAGAGAGAAATTTAATCTGGGATTATTTGCGGAGATATTTTATCTGGGATAAAATATTAATTAAAGAGAAGAACGATTAATTTGGAATTAATCGATAAATTAATATATTCGATTTATTAATCGAAATTGGATTTTGACGCGGAATTAAAATTAGATTTTAATTCGGGCGAACGAATTAATTTAGAATTAATTCGTTAGCGACGTGAATAGTGATTTCGCTAGGCGTAATCATTTAATTACGACGCGACGGAAAATTCGTTAATTTGGAATTAGCGAACCCGAGCCCGAGAGTGATTGCGAGCGCATTCGCATTTCGAATTCGAGCGCGGCACGCGAGTCACATCAAGCGTCAAATCGTTTGTCACATCATGCGTCAAATCAATTATCACTTTGAGTGATGTGACTTGACAACATGTCACTTTATTAAAGTGATGTGATGTGACTTAAAGTAAAAAGTAGAAATGATGGAAAGCTTTATTGCTTTTTATTTTTGACTTTTGAATTAAAAGTAATATATATGTTTTATTTAATTTACTTGGTAATGTAATAAAGATATATATTAAATCTTTTCTCTCTCTTACATGCAAGATACGGTTTTCCTCATTTTCCCTCTTTTTCCTCTCATCTTCTTCACGGCTTCACTGCCGATTTTCTTCTTGATTTTTCTGGTTTCACCGAAATTTTTGAGAAGCAAATTGAAGAAGACTTAGTGCTAGCACACCATGAGTGATACATAGGTGATAGGGAAGTGTCTTCATGAGCTTGGATTTAATTTTTGGAGCTTGAAGCTTTGAGCTTCAATGGAGTCCATGCATGGCCGATTCTTGGAGGAACCAAACCAGTCCAAACCGAGCAGCCCACTGCCTTGGAGAGCTGTTGCCGTGAGCTTGGAGGAAGCAAAAACGCAACTTGTGTTCATTTCATCAAAACCGAAATTCAATGTGAGTATATTCCGCACCTCCTTTGTTGTGTTCATACTCGTTTTTATGCTTGACTTGTTGATCTTGGGACTTGATTGAACTCCTATAATGGTATCAGAGCTATTATCAAGCATGAAAAAAGTTAGGGTTTATTTTGGGCAAAATCGATTTTGACTTGTTTTGGTTAAATTGATTGTTTAAGCATGCTTGGATGATGTTTAATTGAGATTGTGCATGATCAATTTCATGAAATTGGATTGGATTCAATTTTCCCTAAATTTTGGTCAAAACTTTATTTTGGGTAAAATCAATTGAAGCATGTTTTAATTGAATTGGATGTTTAAGTATGCTTAAAACATGTTTAATTGAGATTGTGTGTGATCAATTTCAAGAAAATTGGATTGGATCAATTTTCCCCAAATTGGAGGCATGGCCGAAAATTGGATAACCCTAATGTCTTGGTAATTTTGTTTTGTTTGATTATTGGATGACTTAAAACAATTGGGTAATGTTGTTTTGAAGTTCAATTGGATTGAATTTTGATTTGGAACATTTTTTCCCTTTTAAAGTGGCTTGGCCGAATCTTAATGAACATGAAATTCATTGTGATTTTGTTGTTTGATTCATTGGATGAGTTGAATTGATTTGGTAAATTAAGATTGTGGACTCAATTGGATTGAAACGGAATCGAATTGAAAAACCCCTAATTGCCGAGACTTGAAAGCATGTAAATTGGGTTTGATTTTAATTGAATTGTGTTGGACACTATTTGGTTGTTAAAGTGCATGATTAATTAGGCTAATTGATGTTTTAGAAATGTTAATTGGGTAATTGATTGTGTATTACACTTAGGTTAATTAATTGTGAAATTTGGAATTTTATAAGTTAATTAATTAGGGCTTGATTTTGGAAATTGGGCTTGTTAGGTTGTAATTGGGCTTTTGGGCTTTGTTGTAACAAAGTTGGGTTTAGGAAAAATTGGTTGGATCCAATTAGGCCCAAAACCGAATCCAAAAGGTCCAATTATGACTTAATGGACCTTAATTATTTAATTGGGCCTAATGGGCCAAAATTAATTTAAAGGCTTATGGGGTAACTCCCGGATTGGATTTTGGTTGTTCGGTTTGACCCGAGTTGACCAAAAGTCCACGCCTTATAGAAATTAATTAAAAGCCCATTGGACTTTAATTAAATAAACATTAGATGTTAATCGGGCTTTGAGACCCGTTGCGATTAAATTTGGAATTTAAGTCGTAAAGGTTCGTTAATAAAAGTGTAATATTTAATTAGAATTAAATAATGAATTAGAATTAAATACGTATTAAATTGGATTTAATTATGTAATTTAATTTAATTCGTAGAAATCGTACTTTGAGTACGTGTTCGCAATACGAGTTTGACTCGAACAAAATCAAATATTTGTTTGAACATTGGATGATCACTAATAATCAAGATTAATTAATTTGATTGATTGATTGATAACATGCTTGTATGAATACATGGTTGTGATGTTTGAATAATGTATATCGGATGGATATTAGTCGGGTGGGGCGATTTTGGAAATTGTAATAAATTTGATTTATTAAACTGGACCTGCGTGTCCAGCCTTATCTCCTATTTCTTTGTGTTCTCTTCTCACCTATTCCCCTCCATGTAAAAGAGGTTTCTTTAGAAGTGTAGTGTAACGGGTAGAAGTAATACTAGTGCTAGCTTGAGTAAGAAAGGGAGAGATTTGATCTAGGATCAATGTGTAAAGTATCCATCCGCATATCATTATTATTTATTTTCATATACGCTTTATTATGTATTTAGAATGCATGTTTAAGGGTGTATGATGATGAGACCTTAACAAAGATAATTAAATTGGTAGCCAATTTGCACGCGAAAATCCCTCAATATATATCATGCGTCATTTCCTTCCATTGAGTGATTCTTGCTCAAGATCGGAGATTGTCAGGGGTTGTTTTTGGCCAAAGTCAAGCCCTTGTCAGTCAAAGATGTGCTTTAATCACGAGGCTTTGTTATATATCGGTGTCGTGTCCAAGTTGTGGTTTGTTTGGCCAAAGTCAAGACCACTTCTTGTCCATAGACATTTGATTACGAAGCTTCCCTGTCAATGGGTCCACGCTTGACTGGGATCACTAGGTTTGTTATTGTGCCAAAGCCAAGGCCTAGTTGATTCAGAGGAAAACGGGTAGGGTATATATTCGATATATAGGCATATATTAGATATATGTTTCGGACTTGGATGTCCACCTACTGGATCTAGGAGTTGGATGGGATCCAATTGATCTTCGACATCTACCTTGTTGATTATCATACAATTTTTTGTTTGACCAAAGTCAGGATTGTATGATACTTTAACGGGATCCTAGCCCACTAGGAAACACGGTTTCCCGAGTACTCCACAGAGGGTTAGAGACTCGACGAAAAATAGTGGGAGGCAAGTATTGAATTTGCAACATTCGTTCGAATACTCGCTAAACGCGCTCATTTAAATTATTTCGTCATTAGATTAAATGTTAGTTGGACTAATATTTAAATTGTTGTTTTAATAAACAGTTGGACTGTATTATACTTGATTATATAATTGGATTATATTAATCAATATATTTGAATAATTAATTTCAGTTTACAGTTGATTTTATAATTGGATTATAGTAATCAATGTAATTGAGGTTAATTAATTTGGATTATATTTGATTATATAGTTGGACTATTATAATCATTATAATATATATAGTACCACTAATCGTTGATTAAATAGTTGGACTATTGTAATCAAGATAAGAAATTGAAAAGTTGGATATTTAAAATATAATCTGGGATTAAAATATTTTAAATGATTTAATTTTCAAATTGGGAATAAATAATAGGTTACTTTATTGAATAAAATAAATTATTATTACTAAACCCATAATTAAGCAATTGTAGAGCATAAAATCTTTGGAAGATTTATGTGATGATGACTAGTGCTTAATTAATATACTTACAATAAATCTATCTTTAGATTTAAAAGTATTAAAATTGCAATTAATAATTCTTTGAGAATTATTTGACCATTCTAGTGGAGAAAAGTCAAAGTTTGCAATTGGGCATGTAGCACAAGGTGCACATCGTTTCAATATTCAAAAACCCAAGGCTTGGCCAAAGGTTTGTGAAATATCGAAAATGATAATTGACATATCCCGAAGTGACTACCATTTGGATATGGAAGACACGAAGGAATTAAAGAAAGGGCGAGCTCTGACTTTAAATATATTTGTCTAAGTTATGTTCACTACTAGTATTGAAATTAGATTTTAAATACTTAAGTGTGGTACATAAAATATATATGTATTGATGTTCAGAATCCGCTATGAGCAGGATACCGACTTCAAGCCGAGATTTCTCTGCGAATCGGAAACGGGACGAAAGTCGCTGTTTCGACCGTGGATACCTAAGTTTAGGAAGTACCCTTCGGGTATGTACTTAAATTAGGAACTGCTATAATGTAACTAGTTTGACTAGATACAATATCTCTATATCAATGTTTAATCCGTTGCGGATAAAACCTTTATATTCTAGAACACTAAGTGTTTTATTATATAAAGACGACACTGAGATAAACACATTAGATGTAAATAACAGAATTTATATTTTGAATATAATAAAATCTCAAACATATAAATGACAAATAAATAGCTCAAATTGATTTGATCAATAGAGACTTATTTGTGGCATTGTTGTCTAGGACACAATTTAACGAGACTCGTATATCCACACTTTTGAAGAGTGGGTACTAGGACTGATTTGACTATTCAAATAAGGTCTACGATTCTAGTTACTAGGTAAAGTACCTAAAATACTATTTACTAGGTAATAGTGTAAAGGCCACCGATCTGTAAGCCCTATTCATGATGAAGTAAGTGGGCCCATATCTAGCTTGGCTAGATGTGAACATGAATATTTCGTGACCTTAACGGATGTGGCATCACGTTATGGTTATGTGTTTCTTTTGAAGAACACAAATCCGAAACTTTGAGTTTCGACACGAAGTATACAAACAGATCGGCTATAGTATTATACCATCGCGGTAAGACCGTAAGAAAATACTTAAGCATTAAGTTTCATACATAAATGAAAGAGTACAATATTCTTTCATATGAGGACTCTCCTCGAGACACGTCAGTTAGACGGTGTGTACGAACTAAAACCGAATTTTGTTGGACATGATAAGGTTTATCACGAGTCGCTCTGAGCTATGATTTCCTTCAAACA
>SKCR01040721.1:0-59626 GCA_019454045.1 Zanthoxylum bungeanum
TGCTTTTATTGCTTTACCATGTGAGCTTGGCACGTTGGAAGAAATATTCACAGTTGCGTCATGGGCAAATTTGAACATTCACCAAAAATCAATCCAATTCTTTCCAAGTTGAACTGGTCTGATAACGATCGTGGCAAGAAGCGTAGAGTGGACTTGAATCTTAATTTGTAACTTTTTTCTCTTTTAAATAGTCTTCGATTCAATTATCAATTCCACACTAACCAGTTGATATCTTCTAAACTCTACTTCTTCTTATTCAGACATTGGAGACAATGTCTCAATTTGATTGGGGGAGTGAATAGTTGACTTGATAGTTTTCGTTTTTGTGTTTACCTTTTTGTAAAATATATATTTTATTTTTTATTTTTGTGGTGTTGTTTTTAAAGAAATTTTTTTTTTTTTTGCTTTGTTGTTATCATGTGTGTAAAAAAAAATTTTGTGTTGATTTTCTTTTGTGTTATTTCAAAAAAAACTGCACACAAACCAATAATAAATTTTTGACTAACCAAGTGGAATTGTTATTCAGAGATAGTAGTGTAAGAAGTTTTTGCTCCTGAGACGTATCTCAATGTAATTCGTAACAAATTATTTTTGTTCATTTCTTTTTGAATCATTTAAATCTATGAATTCTCCATAATATTGATTAAATTTGATCTTCATATGCTCATTTGACATGTATTATCAACATACATGATAACATATGATCATGGGTTGTAAGTGAAAATTTTGTAATATTCATTTCTCTAATTTGTTAGAGGTAGGACTTAGAGGCAGTGGAATTTATGTTTTTATTCAAAAATAAAAATAAAAATAACCAAACTTTTACTTAATAACCGGACATCTTGCCTCAGAAATCAGTGATTGTTCGCGTAAAATGATAATAATCAAGCTTTTACTTAGCAACTGGACATCTTGTCTCAACAAGTAATGATAGTTTGCGTAAAACGGTAGGACTTGAGTTGTTTTATTAAAAAAAATGTGTATGAATAAGTTCGATTTCACAGCCTCTCTAACTCGAGTAATAAAGTCTGTATGGGTGTTTTAACACTTAGTGCCCTAAGACCAACTGGTCTGGGAGTCACTGGCCCAAAGTTCGTTACATGGGTTAAAGAGAAAGTTTAAGGAAATCATACACTTCTTCTTTTTGACATCTGATATCCGAGCAATTAAGTCTCTAGGGGTGTCTTAACACCTAGTGCCCTAAAACCAACTGGTTTAGGTGTAACTGGCCCAAATCTCGTTACAAGGGTTAAAGATGTATTATTATAAAAAAAAATTGTATATAAATAAACTATCATTGCCAAAATATGTGAATTCTGATATAACTTTAGGACAAAAATATTACTCTCTTTTCAACAAGATTTGTGAATATTGTGAGCAGAATGAATTGATTGGTACTTTGTCTTATGGGTGTATGGAAGAAGGGTAAAAAAGTATAAGAAAATTTTCTTATTTGATAATTTAGAAATAAATAAAACAATTACTAACTTGGATAAGAATTTGTCCTTTTAGTTTTCGCTTAAATTACTATGGACTAGTAACAAGCTAGTTGGGATGTGATGAACACTAAAAAAATGCTCATTTATTAAAAGAAAAATTAATCATTTTACACTTATAGTTTCATTAATCCCTCTTAATTTATCACATTTATGAAATAATAATTAAATTTATGTTTTATATTTTTTTATTGTGATTTTTATTTCTTATGTAGGTGAAATAATACTTTGGACGCATAATTAGAAAAATGGACGTGACGTTTGGATTTTGGAGGCTAGAAACCTAAAAGGGCGTTCTAACCGTGTACAATTTCGGAATTTCCAACTTTGCGTAATTTTCGTATTTTGGCCATAACATTTTACTCTGATATCGAATTGAGGCAATTCTAGTTTCATATTAAAGAAGATTCAAATATATACAACTTTACTATTTACAAGAGTTTCTAGTTCTGTGGTTTTCAAGGTCGAAATTGATGAAGAAATCAACGTGTATTGCATGTAATTTGAAAAAAAATAATTAAAAATTTTATTCAAAGGTCACAATTCACCTTTCGGTGGATTATGACAATTGTTGAATGTTTTAAAACAAAAAAAAATGAGCCAAAGTCAAGAAAAATTAAAAAGAAAAAAGAAAAAAGAAAGAAGAAAATGCGTTGAGCCCTCTATTATAAATAGAGGTACTCATCACCTCATTTTCTTCAGCTTCCTCCATAGAATTCTCTCTGAGATTTGTGAAGGGCTCCAGCTCTTATGTGTTTTATTTTTTTAAGCTTTGTTGTAAATTTCTTTTTATGTCGGTAATAAAATTATGTGTATTTTTATTCAAAGCATGAGTAGCTAATTTCATCATGGTGAGAGTGAAAGGTGAAGCTCTTAATATGAGAATATAGATTACTCTCACTTATATTATAATATATGAATTGTAATCTAAAGACTGATATTTAATTTAAATTTGAATTAAATTGACAAATTTTGTTACCGTATATATAGCTGATTTTATTTATTTGGTATAATTAAGTACCTAACTGGACTTGTTATAGACAAATGTTATCACCGTTTTTATGACTGATTTTATATGTTTTGGCATAATTAATTCCTGAAATAAATTAACTGGGTAATAAGGACAATTGATATATTATAAAAAGTAAGATTTCTAAATTTGAAATATTAAAAATGGATCTCATAACCCCCAGCATTTTATTTTAGTGTTACAGTCTAATTCAATCACTTCAAACAATTCAGTCTTTTTATTTTAACTCGAATTATTATTTTATTTTACTAAATCTATTCTCTGTGGATCGACCCCGGACTTACCGGGTTATTTTATTACTTCGACACTCTTATACTTGAGAGTAAATAACCAATATGTGAATGTGTCAACTAACACTATCATCTCTCTCACCTGTCACACTAGTAGTAAATGTAATAAAATTGCTTTAATTTTTAGAAGACTCATTAGAAATATAGTATCGACCCCGGACTTACCGGGTTATTTTATTACTTCGACACTCTTATACTTGAGAGTAAATAACCAATATGTGAATGTGTCAACTAACACTATCATCTCTCTCACCTGTCACACTAGTAGTAAATGTAATAAAATTGCTTTAATTTTTAGAAGACTCATTAGAAATATAGTCATCTTTTGAATCACTAAGTGAGGCTGTTATAACTTTCTTACCCTTTGACTTTAGGTATGTGGGACATTCAGATCTTATATGCTCAAACCATTCACATTCATGGTATTGGATAACACGATGTTGTTATCCTTGTCCTCTCTAGAATCCCTTCATTCTCTCTAGGTTTGTCATCCGTATCCCTATCAGTGCTACGACCACTCTTCTTTATCTTAAGAAATTTCTTAAAACTTTTTAGAAAACATGGCCAAATCAATATCTGTAAGAGTATTATCCTTATCATCACTTGATGACTCATGTACAACTTCCTTTGCGATCTTCATCGCTATAATTTGGGTCTTCTATATCCAGTAAGTTTTCTCTCATAAACCTGAAATTTTCCTACGAGGTCCTCTAATTTAAGATGATCTAAGTCATTACTTTCCAGATTGCTGTGATCTTTGGTAAAAATTGTTCAGGTACGGATTGAAGAATTTTCCTAATTATCTTATTTGTAGGAATAGTCTCGCCTAAGCTAAAGATGGAATTAATAATATCGTTAATCTCAGCGTAAAATTCATCAAAAGTCTCAACATCTTTCATCCCAACAACTTCACACCTAGTAGGAAGTTCTTCAATACTCATTACAGCTCAATTGAACTTGTTTTATTACAGACATAACCAATAAAAAAATGGAACTAACAACTTTTACCAAAAAAAAAAAAAAAAACAAGAGCATATGAGATCAGATGCATTTTGTGTTTTGTTGACTAGACACTTATGAATCCCCAATTCATCATTTCGAAACACCAATGGGAACACACGGATTAAGCGAAACCACAATCTTCCTATGTTTACAGAGTTAATAGTACCGTATCGAATCTGAATATCGACAGCCTCTCAATCAATGTAAAAGTAAACACAACCCAATAGAAAGCTATATACATCCCAACTTCTCCATAAATACAAAGGTGCAAGAAAATGAAAAAAAAAAAAAAAAAAACTTGGAGCAGGTTTTACACTTTCAGTACCGATGTCAAGACTCGCAACGCATATTGCTAGTCTATTCATGGACTACTTGGACTTCATGCTCTCTGATGGATTATTTGCTACAGTATATCTCTCGCCACCGTTCAATCCATACTGCAACAAAAAAGTTAGAAGAATCTCATTAGTGATCTTTGTACCAGGGATTAGGCAAGGGATCATACAAGCACAAACAAATAAAAATATAGAAAAATAAAGGAAGTGATGAGCAATGTTTAAATAGTTGCTATTGTCCATATATGAAGATCGAAGCTTTACCAGAACGTTATCTAATGATTGCAGGAATTAGGTCAAAGTAATTGGTAAAAATTCAAAGGTTTCATTTATTAAAAGCCAAGATTACTTGAAGACAGTTTCCAAAATGGAAAGCAACCTAATTCTCTACTGCCAAAGGCAATCTCCATGTATTTGATGCAACTTATTTATACATTAAGTCAAGTCAAAATACTTAAATGCCCACTAGACCTAGCAAGCATCTTTGCTGCATTAAGACATGGATGCTAACCAGATGAAAAGCAGTTAATCAAGGAAAGAAAAAAAAATAGTTGCATAGAATAAAACGACTATTAACTACATGGGCGGAAATAATAGATCACCACTGAAACACAACTGAAGCAAGGAATTCATGTGTCAGACAGGATCTCAACTGGTCAATATTGCAGAAGAATACTACCAGATAATCAGAAGTATATGTCAGTACTGTACATAGATTGTCCCATTTGCTCAGCGCTGACTGAGATTTAGATTATTACAGTGAACTACCAGGAAAAAACTAGACGAGAGCAAGTAGTTAACACAGAACTAGATTATTAAATTATGTGATAGATCACAGACACTCAACCACATCACATGACTTGACTCAATCTGCCACTATTCACATGACTTAACAAAATCTACATTATAATTTTCATGCTAAGTCCTGAAATTGCATGCTCAATTTATACGACATACACATACCAAAAATAAAAAGGGGTGGGGACCCGGGGTGGGTGTGGGGGTTGGAAAAGTTCAGAACAATTGTTGTATTAGCCAGCTAATCTTACTTTTTCATAACCATAATATGTTACAAAAGACTGTCAGATGAAATATGAAAGACCAGAAACTTTAAACAAGATACCTTCTCTCTTATCCGTGAGCTCCAGATGTCAGAGTGAGCGGAACCTGATGCTTTGCTTGGTTGCTGATTTAGTAGTGGTTCCCTTATTATACCCCTCTCATCCTCATAATTATCCTCTTCATCAAAATTGGTTCTCAGAGTGGAAACCATGGCTCTCAGAATTAGTGCCAGTAGCAGAGATAGTGCCTAAAGTATGGAATGGGACAAATAAAAAGGCAGATATGTAATAAATGATGTATGACTCCTACTGGTTGATGATTATTTCTTTCATACTAGTGAGAGAAAACATGTTTAAATAAAAAATATCAAAGATAGACATCTTCCTACATAATAATAATAGTAACAATAATAGCAGTAGGCATCTGATTGTATGAGGATAAGACTGCATGTCCATAATCTCTATGTTCACATAGATCCTCACGAACCATGACAGAAATCTTTAGTTAATTTAATACAAGTCAAAATGAACCAGAACTTTCTCGTGAAACACAATTTCTTCTTCTAACTTTTGAACATTATTAAGGTAATATCAAATCTAATGCTCATTTTCTGCGCAATGACAACAGTTTGATTCCTTTTCAAAACTTACCATGTGAATCGAGGTTATCTTGTTTATAGTGGATTTTCCTGTTGAACCTAAGATTATACATTTTTTTTTTAATTTCGTCTTTGCATTATTTTGATACTATGGCAGTTATTAAATGAAGCATGTAGCTCATTTAGAATTTCTTTAAATTATATTGTGATCGTTCAATTCTATCTAACTTCTAGTATGCCACTTATAAGTCATATTTCTATCTTTAACACAATGCAGGTCTTATTAATCAAAATTACTTGTAATTTATTAATATTTAGATATTATGGCAGTTACTAAATGAAGCATGTAGATCATTTAGAATTTCTTTTAAATTCTATTGCGATCGTTCAATTCTATCCAACTTCTAGCGTGCCACTTATAAATATATCTTTAACACAATGCAAGTCTTATTAATCAAAATTATTTGTAATTTAATATTTATTAAACAAATCCATAGTTGGATTCCAAAAACTGTTGAGAATCTTCAAAGAAACTAATCTAAGAAAGTGATAAAATATGCACATTAATGAGGAGTATTCCACAAAACTCTTAATACTATTCAGGTCATTTTTCACAGAGATTCAAAATACCTGAATTACAACCACTGTAATGCCAACCCATTTACATATGTCCACATTGTCTTCAATGAAAGAACGAAAGCTATCAAGTTCTCCAGTCGGGTCAAATGGAAGATCCTGCCAAGAGATGATTCAACAACTAACGTTATACGTATAAAGGAGAAATCCAATGAGCTATGTATAAGTTAACCTGATTAATCAAAGAGAATCACCTTCTCCCAGCGACGATCAATTGCAATAAATGCCACCAGAGCTGCTTCTAGCACAATGAGTACAATTTTCAGTAAAGCATACTGATAATTTTTATGAGGTTAAGGAAAATTTCAAAGAGAATGAAATTGAAAGTAGATCATAGATTCTAAACCCAGTGTTTAAAAAAACGGTCGAGGCGGCCGCCTCGACGGCGCGTCGAGGCGGCTGCCTAATGCGTTTTTTCTGAAACGCCCGCCTCTCTGCTGGTGAGGCGGCCACCTTACGCGAAATTTTTATTTTAATTTTTATTTTTTTTTTAAATAAAACGACGACGTTTTGGGGCTTCCAAAACGTCGTCGTTTCGGTTTCATTATTAAAAAAAATATAAAAAATTTGAAGATTAGGGTTTCAATCGGCCTCTTCTCTGCTCTCTCTCTGCAATCGGCCTCTTCTCTGATCTCTCTCTGCAATCGGCGACGTCTCTGCTCTCTCTCTCTCTCGGCGACGTCTTCTGCTCTCTCTCTATCATTCCACTAATATTCTTCCTTTTCCTTTTTCATTTTGGGGTTTTTAAATAGCACCAATTATGATTTTTAATGTCAATACAACACTTAATATAGCGCAAAAGTAATCTTGATTAGAGATCTCCCAAGTCCTCATTCTATTCTTAATTACATCCAAAATCTGAAAACATTGAGATTTTGAATCATAATTGTATGTTGTTTGGTTTTCAATTAATTAATTAGTTTTTTTTTCGCAGATTGTTAGAGACTGCTTTTCAGTGATATTATACCTAGAATTCAGAAATTTCTGTATTATACCATGCTTACCATTTCTGTAGACCAAAGGAGCACTTAGTGACCATGTCTTTCCACATTTAAAACAAACTAACAAACCACTTACCCCAATCATTCAAATCTTGAACAAATTTAACCCATTAGTTTATAAAATAGCTAGTAAGGGTGATTGCCAGCATTTTAAACAAATATATAAACTGAAAACAATATAGACAGAGCCGCATAATTTCAGGATACAAAGCAAAGGCAACAGCCACTTATAGCTTCAGCTGCAATGCCACCAATCAAAGAAATTAAGCACACCAAAATGCCCACTCCCATAAATGAGTAGATGAACCTGCCACCAAAAAAAGAAGCACTAAATAAGCAACTATATCACTGCCTCATACCCCAGGTACTCTCGGCAAATATATTCAACTATGAACTAACACCTAGCAAAAAATTGCAGCACAATGTACAAACCACAAAATACCTCAACCCTAAAATTCTCATGGTTGGGATTGAGGTGTTATGGCGCTGAAACAGGATAGAATTACTAGTTGTCGAGTACCAAAGAGAAGGTAGTTGATAAACATTAGCTGCCGAAGTAAACAGTGGGTGTTTACCTAACACTTTAGCGACTATGTTCCATAATTAAGCAGAATCACCGTAGTTACAAACATATTCCAAATGGCAAAAACAAAATCATGCATAAGAAAATGCAATTTACTTCAAAAATATTAAAAACCAAATTAAGAATCATAATCAAAGCGTTAACTACTTCAAGACATAAAAAGCCAATTCTAACAACTTTGAAAGTACCAAGGAGCAGGCAGCTCGACTGAATTCAAATCAAACCCGGACACGTCATCAAATCCAGAAACCATGACATCCAAAGGACCGGTGGTGGTGAGCTGATGATGATCGTGAGAAAGCACACGCGATTGCGTTGTTTCCGAATTGAGAGTAAGATAGAGAGATGATGATGATGAAGCATCTGATGGAGTGGGAGCTAACGGAGGGATGGGAAAGTGATGGTTCCATTGATCGAGCATCCATATTGAGTACACTATTATTGATATTCCGATGAATGCTTGAAGGAAGTTGAGGAATTTTAGTATGAACGCGAACGAAATGTGGCAACAATTGCGCTGCATTTTTTTTTTCTGAATCTTTTTTTTCGAAACCCTAACCCTAAAGTTTGGTAATCTGGGGATTGAAAAATTGAAACTGTTGGTTTACTTTTTCTTCTTGCTAGATGGTGGGGTTTTGGCCTTTTTTGTTTTGTGGATTTTGAATTTCTTATTTCTTTTTTAGTTAATTTTGACGCTTGCACTTTACGGCTTACGCGTCGGAAGAAGAAACTGTTCTTTGAAGACAGGTGTACTAATTTCGGCGCTGGCGGTTA
This sequence comes from Zanthoxylum bungeanum, assembly GCA_019454045.1. Classification (NCBI taxonomy): domain Eukaryota; kingdom Viridiplantae; phylum Streptophyta; class Magnoliopsida; order Sapindales; family Rutaceae; genus Zanthoxylum; species Zanthoxylum bungeanum. The sequence goes on from SKCR01040721.1 coordinate 8,808, forward strand.
TATTTGGTTTTGAATTTGATTATGAATTTTTTTTTTTTTTTTAAAAAAAAAAAAAAAAAGGAAGCAAATTGGATTAAGAGTTATTGCGTCCTCAAAATGGCCGTTGCCCGTTGGTCCAAACACACGTAATCCAACTGCCAAATCATTTTAGTTTGTAAATATAAATTAAAAGTTATTAGATGATAACCCGCGGGATATGTGAGGCTAGACCCGGCCGGCGGTTCGGTTTCGGTTCGAAATTGAACCGAATCGGCCGGCAGTTCGGTTCTCGTTCCGGTTCGGTTCGAATTTTTTTTTTTAATTTCAAAAATAAATTAAAGTAAATGAGATTAATTTAATAAATAAATAAAATTATTACATTGAAGCGCTTGAGCTTAAATTTTTAAAAATTTAAGTTGCCTACGTATCCTCCAGGGGTGAGAGAAATCAAAGCTCATGTAGTTCCATTACAATTTAAGATATTTCCCCTTTGTAAATTTACAATTTTATATTTATCAATCATCATTATCAGTTGATCCTTCAGCTCCGGTCCGCTTGCACTTGTTGTTGTAGATGCATTATCGAACAAATCTTCAAAATCATCGGGGGCATCTTCTTGTTGTCTCAGATCAGCTCGAGTCCAATCATTCACACAAGCTGTTGCTTCTAGAGTGCTTGGATGTAATGAAAATCATCTAACTTCTAATATATTGTCTCCCAAGCTGAAGGCTTGCTCAACCGCAACGGTGGAAATAGGTGCTGCCAATATCTCTTTAGCAATAATTGATAAAAACATGATATATATTTCGATGTCGGTTCCACCAGTCAAGGATTTTAAAATTTTTACTAACTAAACTTTCAGTAGGAAACTCGAAATTTGTAGATAAATAATTATCTAATTCGGGGTTATTAGTTGTCGTATCCCTAGCTTTTTTATTTCGTTGCAATAACAAACGATCTCTTGCGCTAAGTCTTGTTTGAATTACCGGTTCGCTACTATTAGATTCACCTAATGTTCATAAGTTATATCTTACAATATAATCATTAAATAACTCAATTAAATCATTTCTAAATTTCATCATTAATCTTGTAATATCAATTTCATCTAATATTCCTAAATAACCATAGTAAGCTTGTAAAGTACCATTCAAACTTTCTAATTTAAATTTAGGATAAAAAACAGTAGCAATAAGATAAAGTAAAAGAATTTCTCTAAAATAATTCAATCATTTTACCTTCATAACAGTAATGGCTTCTAACAAAACAATATCATTAGGATCGCTACTTTCAGCATGTTCATCAAGAGCACCAACAATATTCAAACTTTCAAGAAGAAATAAATGTGCTGTTGGATAATAAACACCGCTAAAAAATAAAGTAGCATCATTAAAAACTTTTAAAATATCTAAAAAAATTCACAAATATCACATTGACTAGGATAAAGTGTGACATTTTGAACATGTTGAGAAAAAAAACTACATAATGCATCTTTGTATTGAAATGCTTGACATAAAAGAAAATAAGTTGAATTCCAACGTGTTGGAACATCTCTTGAAAATTTAATCGGTTTAATACCATTTATTTTACAAAACTTCGTTCATTCTCTCCTAACTTGAGGATATGACCAAATACAATTTAGTGCCGTCTTAATAGGATCAATGAAAGGTGATAATAATTTCAGACCATCTTGAACACAAAAGTTAAGGACATGACATGTGTGGGAACACAGAAACTGGACGACGCATGCTGTCCCGGGCTCGCCGCCCGGTCGGGAGTACGGAGTAGCCACGGGGGACTAAACCGGAGAATAATGGAGCCGCCACCCGGTGTGAACCGGGAAAATGAGATTTAAGGCCGCACTCACCCCTCACAAGGGAAGACCTCAAACCGTTGGGTTCAGAATGGTCCCTTACTTATGTCACTTGTAATGAAAGGATTTGTGTAATAATTTAATCAAGCTTAAGTAACACTTATTTCCAAGAGTATCATGCTTCTAAATCCATATGCACAAAGATAAAACTTACACCTAAATTCATGTATTTCACATCTAAGATTGCATGCTTGAAAGTACATCAAAGTAGCAACGAACATACAACTTCATTGGCATATTGTTTTCAAGGAAACACAAGCACACACTAACCACGCAAGCATACATAAAGGCGAATCAAATAATGGCGAACATGCGATTACATAGACATATCATAAACAAATAGCCATTACATGTCCATGCATAAATAAAAGAGTCAACTAAGTACATAATGCAGAAAGACACTTAAGGATGCAATTAGGTATTAAAGTAAGCATGCTATGACATGGTGCAAAAGAAGATAACTAACATGGACACAAACGCACATGTGAGCACATTTCCAAGTGGTACGTGGAATTGTATCCCAAGTATAGACCGCATTACCGTCCATTCGGAATCGGCTACGGAATTTATGTCTGGGTTTCCATCCGATATACCACAAGAAATAATACTCAAATGTTATCATGACATGGATATATGAATTGTAATACGTTAATCCAAGACTAAGGGATAGATAATGCAATCAGTATATGAAAGACGCGACAAATATCGTGGTAAAGGTAGCCTTTTAGGCTTTTCTTTCCCCAAATGGAGAACCTTTTTAGTCCAACACAATAAGCCCATGCGCTTTTCATTACAATGCGTACAAAGATAAAGATAACTATATGAAACTTCGTATACCCGATTGAACACATCTTACATTCAACCGAATATACATCAACCGGCGCGGCAAAGCATCGTGGTAAAGGGTTTTAACCCCTCCAAATAGGGGACCTTTAATCCGACTTACTAAGCCCATGCGCTCGATCGCATCATGCATACAAAGAATAAAGACAATAATATCAAACTTAGTATGCCCGATTGAACATATCTTACATTCAACTGAACACACATCAACCGGCGCGGCAAAGCATCGTGGTAAAAGGTTTTAACCCCTCCAAATAGGGGACCTTTAATCCGACTTACTAAACCCATACGCTCGATCGCATCATGCATACAAAGAATAAAGACAATAATATCAAACTTAGTATGCCCGATCGAACATATCTTACATTCAACCGAACACACATCAATCGGCGCGACAAAGCATCATGGTAAAGGATTTTAACCCCTCCAAATAGGGGACCTTTAATCCGACTTACTAAGCCCATGCGCTCGATCGCATCATGCATAAACAAGTAACATGCTGAATTTAAATGACGAATAAAAATCAAAGCAACATAAAACAAAAGAAAGTGATGTTTACTCAAGCGGTACGTGGAGTTGTATCCCGAGTACAGATCATACTACCGTCCATTCGGAATCGGCTATGAAATTTATGTCCAGGTTTCCATCTGATATATCATTAGAGTTGACACATCTTTCATTTTATTCCAAGGCCACAACATACAATATTTCGTAATACATGCATATTTATCTACTCAAGGGCCACAACATACATTTTAACATAATAATCATGCGAACAATACTCGATAAATAATAAAAATAAAACTGAAAACGAGTGTGAAAAATACCCTCAGGTCTAACCTTTTTTACCGACTTTCGGACTTGCGTTTCACGGAGATCGGAAGGGTTAAAGCGCCTCAACTTCTCCGGTTCACTGGTTTAACGTCTTAGCTCACTGTTTTGCTGTTTTGCTTGCTGTTTGGTCTCCGTTTTGCTGCTATTTTCGCTGTATTTCTGCTCACTGTTTCAGGTCACTGCTTTGGCATTTTAGTGGACTGTTTTGAGTGTTTTTTAAAGGCTTTAAGTGCAGTTTTTTGTGATATCTTAAGGATTAAAAGTGCAGTTTTTCATTACTGGTTTAAGTGATTTAGGGGGCTGTTTTAAGGTGTTTTTGCTGCTGTTTGGGCGTGTAAAACAGTGCAGTTTTTTAGTGATAATAGCGTGTTATACAGTGCAGTTTTTGTGTTCACTGCATTGCGGTTTTTGGTTGTAATTTTCGGTGATGGAGGGCTGCTGTATAAGGCTAGTTTCGGTGGCTTTAGGAGGGTATAAAGGCTTGTTATTTTCGGCTATGGAGGGGTTGAGGAGGGTGATGTGTTCGGCTATGGAGTGGAGGAGATGAAAAGAATGTTTTTTTGTTACTTATTCTTGTGATTGGCGTGAATGGAGAGCTTGAAGAGGGGGTTGGAAATTCCTTGCTTCTTTGTTTTTTGTGATGGGCGTGCACTAGGGGAGAGGGATGCCTTGGAAAAGTGTGGTTTATATAGAGAAGGGCTAGGGCTTCACCTTGTCTCACAAGGAAGGGATTTGATTTTGTGTTGAGCAAGGAAAGTCAAAGATTGAGGGGGGACAAATTTGGTTTAATTTAGTATGTAATATATTTGATTTATCTAAGTTATGCATTGTGGATGCTGGATTTCGCCCGAGGTCCACAATCAGAATTTGTAGGTTGTGAGCATTAGCGATCCTGCAAGACAAATGTAGAGTGAGCGGGAGTAGACTGCCCACCGGTGTGGTGGGTGCCGGGGGCACTCCGACACTCAAGTCAGTAGTATGAAATGAGCAGTAAATATGTAAAATGTGAAAGCAAGGTTTAATGTTACCTTAACCTCCTTGGGTGGCCGTGAAAGCGGTGGAAAGTGTTTAAAGGGATGGAGAGCTCAAGGAGCTTTGTGTCAAAGAGAGCAGAAGCATGTAAGAGAGAAGTGAAGCTTGGATTGGAGAACTCTGACCCCCTCTGTGTACTGAGTTACGTCTTTTTTTATAGATTGAATGAATCATCCTTGTAGCTGTCAGATGAGCTGCATATAGGACCCACATCGTGCTGTGATTTATGGCAATGGGGCCTCGCATATGTTTGATGTTTCTGCTTTCGGCGGAGAGGATAAAGTGCATGTGGAAATATATTCATTGTTTGGAAAAGAGAGAAACGATCGGTGAATAATTAAGGGGGTTTGTCCTTAAACTATTGGATTTGTTTTTATAAATGATTTAACGTTTAATGGGCTGGGTTATTGCTTTGGGTCTTACCTGGTATTGGGTTCGAAGTGAAAGACGGTTTTGCCCTTGGCCCAAATTTGGCACGTACAGTTTGTCCCCTACTCTCTAAGTCAAGAAGTTCTTTGACTTGGAGAGTATTTCTATACATGTCGAATGAAACAAGATATAAGAGTTTCTGTCAAGAATGCATAGTTCATACACGACAGAGAGAATTCAATGTATTTTGGACTAAGAGTAGTCCAAGTCTTCAATTTGGCTTGGCATGAGCCAGGGGATATCCTCGGTCGACTGAACCAGATAAGGCCAGGACAATTTCCATATTACTGGTCAAGGACCAGGAGAGTCTTCAAATTTTTCTAGACCAGATGAAGGTCATGTGCTGAAATTGACTCTTTATGAGCCATTGGGAATGTCCCCAATCGACTGATCCAGATAAAGATCAGGATAATCAATTGACTCTTTATGAGCCATGGGGGATGTCCCCAGTCGACTGATTCAGATGATGATCAGGATAATCAATTGACTCTTTATGAGCCATTGGGGATGTCCCCAGTCGACTGAACCAGATGAAGGTCAGGATAATCCCCATACTACGGGTCAAAGGACCAGGGGAATCTACTATGTCGTCTGACCAGATGAAGGCCAGGTCTTCAACTTGACTCTACATGAGCCAATGGGGGATGTCCCCAGTCGACTGAACCAGATGAAGGTCAGGATAATCAATTGACTCTTTATGAGCCATGGGGGATGTCCCCAGTCGACTGAACCAAATGAAGGTCAGGATAATCCCCATACTACGGGTCAAAGGACCAGAGGAATCTACAATGTCGTCTGACCAGATGAAGGCCAGGTCTTCAACTTGACTCTACATGAGCCAATGGGGGATGTCCCCAGTCGACTGAACCAGATGAAGGTCAGGATAATCCACATACTACGGGTTAAAGGACCATGGGAATCTACAATGTCGTCTGACCAGATGAAGGCCAGGTCTTCAACTTGACTCTACATGAGCCAATGGGGGATGTCCCCAGTCGACTGAACCAGATGAAGGTCAGGATAATCAATTGACTCTTTATGAGCCATGTGGGATGTCCCCAGTCGACTGAACCAGATGAAGGTCAGAATAATCCCCATACTACGGGTCAAATGACCAGAGGAATCTACAATGTCGTCTGACCAGATGAAGGCCATGTCTTCAACTTGACTCTACATGAGCCAATAGGGGATGTCCCCAGTCGACTGAACCAGATGAAGGTCAGGATAATCCCCATACTACGGGTCAAAGGACCAGGGGAATCTACAAATTTTTCTAGACCAGATGAAGGTCATGATAATCCCCATACTATGGGTCAAAGGACCAGGGGAATCTACAATGTCGTCTGACCAGATGAAGGCCAGGTCTTCAACTTGACTCTACATGAGCCAATGGGGGATGTCCCCAGTCGACTGAACCAGATGAAGGTCAGGATAATCAATTGACTCTTTATGAGCCATGGGGGATGTCCCCAGTAGACTGAACCAGATGAAGGTCAGGATGTATGGGTATAGTGTCGAATGAGGTCATTAACAAGTTCCAAGCTTTAGGCGTGTAGATGTGGAAATCAAGTCTCAAGTCATACATGCATAATAGTATCTATGATAATTCCAAGCTACATATTAAATGATGTCGACTGTGATTCATATCATATATCAAGACATGCAAATGTAGTAGTATCTATGACAATTCCCAAGCTACACTAGATGATGTCGACTGGGATTTATATCACATCTCAAGACATGCAAGTGTTGTAACTATAATAATTCCCAAGCTACGTATTAAATGATGTCGACTGGGATTTATATCATATCTCAAGATATGCAAGTGTGGGATCCACAACAAACCCCAAACTACACACATGTGGATGTCGAATGGGACACACATAAAGCATCAAACCATTCACACATAGGATCAACAACAAGTCCTAAGCTACACACATGTGGATGTCGAATGGGACAAACATAAAGCATCAAGCCATACACACATAGGATCCACAACAAGTCCCAAGCTACACACATGTAGATGTCGATTGGGACAAATTGACTTGATGAAAGTCTATCAAGGTTATTACACATTCAATTGATGAGGATTTTTGAGACTACGGTCGAATGAACTTTATGAAAGTTCAAAAAATAAATCACTCACTCTCCTAGACCTGATGAAGGTTCAGGAGACCCCAATAGATAAACTTGATGAAAGTCATCAATGTCGCTTCTATTCTACGAGACTACGGTCGAATGGACTTGATGGAAGTCCAAGGAGTTAATTACTCACTATCATAGACTTGATAAAGGTCCAAGAGACAAAGGTAGAAAAGACTTTGAAAAATATCTATCAAGGTCATCACTCTTGACATTTCTACGATACTACCGTCGACTGGACTCATCGAACGGACTTGATGGAATTCCATGGAAGTCATTACTCATTATACTAGTCCTGAAGAAGGTCTACGATGCTACAATTGAATGAACTTGAAGTCATTACTCTTCTATCTTCTGTGAGACTACTGTCGACTGGACTTGTCGAATGGAGTTGAGGAAGGTCCACGAAGCTACGGTCGAATGAACCTGATGATTATCTATGAGAATCTTCATTCTACTAGACCTGATGAAGGTCCAAGAAGCTATGGTCGACTGAACATGATGTAAGTCCAAGTGAATCTTCATTCTACCTATTCATGATACTACTGTCGGATGGAACTGACAAAGGTCAATGAGACACGGTCGTATGAAACTAATGCATGTTTATAAGAATCACCACTTTACTAAACTTGATAAAGATTGGTTGACTGAACCTGATAGAGGTTCAAGAGAATTTCATACTACCGAACTTGAAAAGGCTGGTCGATTGAACTTGATGTAGGTTTATGGGGCTTTCCCTATGCTTTCTAGAGTTTATGGAAATCCATCCATATAGTCTAGAGTGGATGATAATCTCTATAGGTAGTGTGGAGATGATTATCTTCATATGTAGTATGGAAGAGATGGATGCCTATTAATGTCATTACTAATTATACAAGGCTTGAATAAGGACAATGATACTACAATAGAATAAACTTTGATGAAAGTCACATAGAATTTTCATACTACCTAACCTGATAAAGGTTGGTCGATTGGTCCTAAAGGAGATCCAGAGTATTCTTCATTCTACTAGGCATGATAATATATTCCCTATGTAGTATGGAGATGATGACTAACCTTTGACTTGGTCTGGAGGAGTTGATAATCATTCCAAGTAATTTAGGAGAGATGAGAGTTTTCCATGTAGCCTGAAGTTGATGGCTATTTACCTCGTCGTATGACAATAGTTTTGTTGCTTTAGCTTTGGTTTCATGCTACAAAAGTGAGGTTTAATTGTGAGTGGATGATAACTTCCTTTTTCAGGCTTTTCTCTTTCACGTAGGATTGGTTCATGAACCATGCAAGTATGGGCGCACTTTTCATTGGTTTCCATGGTTCATGGCCTCGCCTAGAATGCGGATTGTCGTGGCTCTTGTGTGTAAATTGCTCCCTTTTACGCTTAATGTCTGAATGGAGATCCCATAATGGTGTGTGGATATCTTGGATATTAACAAAGCCCAGCCCACTATCAAGACAAGCACACATATGGTTTTGAAAGTTAATAAAGTTTTCGAACCTTGTTGATAAGTGCAAGCTTCCATACGACACATGGTCGCATGCACAAAAAGCCAATGGATTTAAAGCCATCGGTTGCATCAATGCCCCCTATTAGTTTGGGTAATAGTGACGCCAATTTCCAAGACCCAAAAGGAGATTTCCCAGCCCAAAACATATTGTCAACGTTTCTACTCCCAAACATTAGCCATCCATCCTCTTGTATAACAACTTGATAAAAAAAATTATGTTGCATGTGCAACGACAAACAATGTTTTCGTGGAGTAGTTAGACGTGCCATATTCCACGGATGAGAGCCCGACCAAGCAGTGCACCACTCCATGCTACACTCTAGAAGAATATATACATGCACTAAGCGACAACCCACTCGTCCTATTGCATAATTTTTGAGGACATTCTAGTCGAGCCAATGAAAGGTAGTAAAGCTTCTATTGGGCCTAACAATTATCTCTCCCCAAACCACGTGGATTTCACTTCTGCATGCGACTACACTCCATGCAATTTGAAGTGTAACATTGTTCCAGCCTCCAATACCAAGGACCCCATAGAGTAGGAGCATACCGAGCATGAACATGGACCATTCAGCCTCAACCTTTACATATATCATACCTTGGCAAGCTACTAAAACAAGGATAATTGTTTCTGCCCAACTCAGTTGAGGGATTTTCCTCCACAAGCACGTACAAAATACTGAGCCACATGCTTTTCTCCAGGTTGATGCACTTGGGAGGTTACTTGGGATGGTTCCTTTCTCTTCAATTCGTAGGCCTCGTCCTCTTCTTAAGGTTGATCCTCCAAATTCATCTTCTTGAGGAAACACGGAGCAGAAAATTACTGAAAAGCCCCTAGAATAGGAACCAATGCTTGTAGCTCGAGTGACAATTGAATATGGTATTTTCCTCCTCTTTGATGTAGATGATATTGATCGTTTTCTATAGTTCAACCAGACCCCAGATGGTGGAAACCGGTTGAGACAGAAACGGCCAGTCCTGCTTGAAGGGTTGGCAGCATCACTTCAATTGCTTGACCCATTCCCACAATAATGGTCATACAGTTGCTCATGCTCCCAGGGATGATCTTGTGTTCTACGAGTAGTCTCTCTTCCCATGGGCGAAAACTCTTGGCAAGGTACCTTCATCTTCTATTTCCAGGTGGTGAGCTCATTGGTATGGTCTGCATGGACCCTTTTTCGTCACTTGAGGGTTTTGATATTCGAATTTTGCTTCTTCTCATTGTAAGCTGTCTTTCTTGGAGTCTACGTTTGGCTATGGACGAGTGGTAGAGTGCTTTGAGTGTAGACTGAAGTTTGCACATTCAAACTTTGGTTGCATCTGGCTTCTTTCTTGCGTAAGAGACAACAATTGGTTTCAGTGGGCTTTCATGTAATCTGGAGGAGATGAAAAACTTTTCATGTAGACTGGATGAGAGGACAATCCTTCCACGTCCTCTGAATGAGATGACAATCCAATTAGCATCGTCTGAAGCAGATGACACATCTTTTTGTGTCGTATGAATTAGATTTATCTCCGTCGTCTGGAGAAGATAATTATCCAGTCATGTCATTTTCCATGTCGGCTGGAATGGATGACGTTCCATCAATGATAACTTTCCCAGGCTATCCTGAGGTAGTGACAACCCATCCATGTAGTATGGAGTTGATACTTTATAAGGAAAGAGTGTTGATGTTATCCAGACTCAGCTTTTCCTTATTGATAGTTCGACGGTAGGTAGACTGGAGAGAATTACTCCAACATTTTCTTTCATATGGAAGATGTGACTTGTCGTGATTGGAGAAATATGATGGCTTCTTTGGTGATTAAATGGATGGTCGCTTGATGCAGTATTTTCACTTGTCATATTATTGAATGCTCATAAGAGATTGGGTTGATAAGATAGTTGAAATGACTGGTAGTCTCACGCCTTTGTGTGGCTGAAGAAAGAATTATGCTTCAGTATTATTATATGGCTCAATTTTCATCTTTCATTGATTATAATTGTTTTGTAGAGTGGCTATGTGATATGGAATTTGCTTGTTGATTGAAGTCATGAGTAGTTGTGTTTTAGAAATCGTAGACTGAGATATTTTTGCATGCTATGAATCGCTAAGGCCCCACGGTGGGCGCCAAATTGTGGATGCTGGATTTCACCCGAGGTCCACAATCAGAATTTGTAGGTTGGGGGCATTAGCGATCCTGCAAGACAAAGGTAGAGTGAGCGGGAGTAGACTGCCCACCGGTGTGGTGGGTGCCGGGGGCACTCCGACGCTCAAGTCAGTAGTATGAATGAGCAGTAAATATGTAAAATGTGAAAGCAAGGTTTAATGTTACCTTAACCTCCTTGGGTGGCCGTGAAAGCGGTGGAAAGTGTTTAAAGGGATGGAGAGCTTAAGGAGCTTTGTGTCAAAGAGAGCAGAAGCATGTAAGAGAGAAGTGAAGCTTGGATTGGAGAACTCTGACCCACTCTGTGTACTGAGTTACGTCTCTTTTTATAGATTGAAGGAATCATCCTTGTAGCTGTCAGATGAGCTACATATATGACCCACATCGTGCTGTGATTTCTAGCAATGGGGCCTCGCATATGTTTGATGTTTCTGCTTTCGGCGGAGAGGATAAAGTGCATGTGGAAATATATTCATTGTTTGGAAAAGAGAGAAACGATCGGTGAATAATTAAGGGGGTTTGTCCTTAAACTATTGGATTTTTTTTTATAAATGATTTAACGTTTAATGGGCTGGGTTATTGCTTTGGGCCTCACCTGGTATTGGGTTTGAAGTGAAAGACGGTTTTGCCCTTGGCCCAAATTTGGCACGTACAGGCATGATTTTATTTTATGTTTTATTTAATTTGGTAAATGATTTAATTCTTTATTTATTTAATTTAATTAATATTTCATTTAGTTAATACTTAATTTAATTAATATTTGATTTAATTTGGGTGTGTATTAGGGTGAATGGGCGTGTGGGCCTTGGTTTGGGCGTGTGGGCCTAGGTGTTGTGTTGGTTTGGTGAGTGGGTTTGGGCCAAGGTTAAATGGTTCTGGGTTTTTTAGGCTAAATGTGCTTTAAAATGGAGGTCCAACGAGCGAGCTTGGAGCTAAACAAGTGAATAAAAATCTAATGAAACACCGATTCCCTTCCGACGACTGTTTCCCGCAATATCCTTAACTAAAAAGGTAGTGTCTCCAGATGAGACTCATCATAGAGACTCACATGCAAAAATGCAGTGCCTACAACATGTACAACGAATATGAAAAAATCGACCCCCTAAATTTGGTTGACATAAGGATTTTAAATCATTGATGGATGCAGTATTTGCAGATGCATTATCAAATCCAATTGTTAAAATTTTTTCTACTAAACCATATTCATCAAAAATTACCTTCATCATTCTATAAATATTTTGTGCAGTATGTTGGTCATCAAAAACTCTAAATGCAATAAGTCGTTTTTGTATGGTAAATGATGCATCAATCCAATGATAAGTCACACTCATGTATGAGTGTGTTTGCCAATGATCACTCCAAATATCAGAACATATAGAAATACGATCTTTCATCTCTTTAAATATTTCATTTAAAATAATTTTACCATCTTTATATAATTTAAAAATATGACGTTTTGTTGTGTTTCGAGTCATTCTACATGCAGAAGGATTTAAAGCATTATGCACATAATTAGTAAAATGAAGTTTTTCACCAAAGTTTAAAGAAAGATGTGTCATACAAGTTAATTTCACAAATTCTTCTCTATTTTTTGCATCAGAATATTTAAATAAATCTACAACACTCGTACCTCTACTAGATGATGCGTACCTGGCCATTTGAGTTTGTGTCGTATCAATTCCAAGTTCAATCGGATGATGTTTTTCCAGGTGTTTGGTCATATTGCCGTATCCACCAGAAAATTTGTAGGAAACCCCATAATAGTTGCAAACCGCTCTTGAACTGTCATCGTTTAATTTTTCTAAATGAAAATGAATTTTTAAAACATCCGAGGAACGAGCCTTAACTTCTTTTCTCTGTGATTGTGAACCGACACTAGGGCCGCTCTCTTGGGTTGGCATATTTAACATCATGTTCTCAGATGAGCTTGCCATTTTTCGTTTAAGAAATAAGTAAGAAAAATAAGAAAATTAACTAATTGCGAATGATAATAACTAATTGAATTGAGATTGAGAATAAAAGAATTCTAGGAATTGAGAGAGTTGAGAATTTGGTGTGTTGAAATAATGAAAAATGAATCCTATTTATAGAGTTTTAGAATTTTTTTGATACAAAAAATGCCCCTAAATATAGCCATTTTATTATCGTTATTATGGATATATTAGGAATTTACAATTTTTAATTTTTTTATGCCTTAACGGCATTTTTTTTTCATTTTGAGGGCATGGAGCCCTCCCAGTAGCCGTTGGGGTTAGGGTTCTTGTTGGAACCCTACGGTTCCAACAAGAACCCTACGGTTCCAAACGGAACCGTTTCGGTTCCGGTTGGAATCGGAATCGATTGGAACCGGAACCTTCTGGTTCCAACCGGTTCGGTTCCGGTTCCGAACCGGAACCGTGGCCCGGTCTATGTGGGGCTGGTATTGAATTCATTTTTTTTATAATTTTTCTATAATAATTTTTTGAAATATGAATTATTTTTCATATCATTTCATTTTCTCTCATAATTATATAATTTATATCATTTCATTTTCTCTCATAAATATATGGATTATATTATTTCATAGGATGTGAAATAATTTAACAAGATGGGACATAATTATTTTTTATTTCGAAAAAATAACAGGATTGGTCCGATATGATTTTTTTATCCCATTGTATAAACGGGGCTGATTTGGGATTAACAATTCTTGGTCCGTCTCATCCCTGAAATTACCCTACAAGCAATAGCGACAAACAATCTCTATACCCAAGAGGGGGTGAATTGGGTTATCGTTATAAATGCGGAATTAAGAAATCTTTACCGATTTTTAGCTCTTATTACCAAATGGACACTTAGGATAATTTTCTTTGTTTCGATTAATAACCTATATGCAAGTTTTCTATTCAACACATACAAATATAAATTAACTTGCAATAAGTAAAAGTATAAGGATAGAGAAATACGACACCGAGATTTATAATGGTTCGGCCAAACGTGCCTACGTCCACTCCCCCAAGCCTCGCTTGAAGATTTTCACTAAAATCGAGTTTACTTGGTTCACTCGCAACCAAGAGTTTTCCGCCAAGGTGCACTCCGAACCTTTTACACTTTTGAGTTTTGTTCGTATGTGCACTCACAACATTTACAACTATCCAATGGATGATATTTCACAACCACAAGTGTTTTTGTTTAAAAAGGTTTGAAACACACTTGGGCACTCACAAATATTATGAAGATTGTGTGAGTTGCAAACCCAAGTGTTCTAAGCTCACTAAATGATATGAAGGTAAATGTGTGAGCTTGAGAGTGTTTGAGATTAAGAAGGTTTAAGACACTCTTATTTTTGGCTTAGAGAATGTATGAAGATGTGTATCAAGTCTCTTGCAAAGGCAAAATGAGTTGGGGTTCATTTATATATAAAATGAAAAGCAGTCCCAACTTTCTCTACTGAGATCGGTATAGTAACCGGTATGAGACCGGTATGCCAGTCTCCAACGGATATATTACCGTTGGGAGAAACTAGCCGTTAGACCGGTATGTTAACCGGTATGGGGATCGGTATGGTCCGTGCCGGTTCCAGTGAGTGTGCAGTGTGAAGGCTTGACCGGTTTGTTCACCGGTATGTAGACCGGTTTAGGTCATGCCGGTTCCAGAAGTGGAACTAGCCGTTGGGCTTACCGGTATGGAGACCGGTTTGGTTTGTGCCGGTTCCAGTAGCCATGCATTCCTTAGGTTCACCGGTTTGGTGACCGGTATGGGACCGGTATGCCGGTCTCAGTACCAAAAATACAGATATGAAGGTTTTAATGCATTTTGTACATGAACCTAATGCATCTAAGTGAATGTGTATGATCCTTATGAGCTTAGGCACTTGAATATTACAATTCACATTACAATTAGAGCCCTAAGCTAAGACTTCGCAAGATTATCTCGATTTGCCGCAAGTCTTCACATTCTCGCTCTTCACCACATTGCGCTTCGACATCTTTTTGTATTACCTCGTATTTGTTCGTCGAAGACTTCATTCTCGTTGCATCATCAAAATCCAATTACACGACCAAGTCGCCAACAATCCCATTGTCAATCATAAATATGATATGCCACCTCAAATTTATTGAATATTGAAATTACATACACTTGTCGTACAATCCAAAAATCTTCCAAAAGTCATTGATTGTTTGCTACCTTGATTTCAAATTTGATTCAGTTTAAAATCAATAGTAAGAAAAAACATAGAGAATGAGTGTTTGAACCTTAAGCCTTACTTTCAATTTTGATTCTCCTTTAAAATAACAGTAAAAAAATACATATATAGTGTTTCAATTTTGAGAAAATATAATTCATATAACAATCAAATGATTATTAAAATTCAGATAACAATTTTTTTTGAAAATAAAATAATTGAAATAGATTAATAGATTATAAGAAATTAACCAAGAGCTTCATAAATACCAACACAAGCCTGGAGATAATGAGTTTTAGTATTTGAGAGACGGGTTATGAATACAATAGTTGAACGGTTTGAGAGAGGGCAAAATCAATAGTCATTACAACCTTTTAAAAAAATTCAATTTTCACCTTTGAATTAAGGAGAGGAGATGAGTTATAAATACAGTAGTTGAACAGTCTGATAGATTGGCAAATCAATATTTATTGGAACATTAAATAAAATTAATTTTTAGCCCTAAATTAAGGAAATGAGATGGGTTATAAATACAGTAGTTGAACGGTTTGAGAGATGGACAAATCAATAGTCATTGAAACATTAAATAAATTTAATTTTCACCCATAAATTAAGGAGAGAGACTAAAAGTGTCCATGATGAATGTGAGAGCATAATATTAGATTAGATGTGGGATTTTAGAAATTAAAAATTATTTAATTCAACATTTCAATTCAAATTATCAATTATAGGGCCATAAAAATATAAAATTATTTAATTCAACAATTCAAATCAAATTGTCAATTATAGGGCCCACAATAATATAAAATTATTTAATTTAAATACCAAAAAAAAACTTCTTACATGTTCTTGGCTTAGTGAATTGCTCAAGTATCAAGAAAATTGATACATTTTTTTTTTCAATTGATCACATTTATTTTGAAAACGAACAGGGGGCTTCTTTGGTATTAACATGTCATTCAGTGACATGCATTGTTACTGTTGTGCTTCTTTGATCACTCTAGAGTGTGTTTGAAAGAAAAACCGAAACTCTATGACTATAAGAATAGATTACAAGTGTTTACACTTTACAAAAACTTTCACTCTTTAACACTCTACCAAGCTTTCTACATTTGAAGCTTGCCGATTTGGGATGAAATAAGCTTACAATCAAGCTCTGAATTTATAGTCAAAGTTTGCCTCACAAATTCAACATATCTACAGTAGATCACCTAAAGTTGGCTTGTTTGTTTCCTCCAAAATCAACTCCATCGAAAGTTGATACTTCTTACATGCATGGCAGCTTCTCTTCATGCATAGAGATGGCAAAATCCGGATCTAGGTCCAGATCCGGAAGCAATTTTGTTACCCTGGGTCCGGTTCCGGACCCGGGTAAATATACTCGGGTCCGGACCCGGGTCTACCCGGTCCAGACTTGGGTCTACCCGGTCCGGATCCGGATACCCGGTTTACTATTTTTTAAAAATTTTTAATTGTATTATTTTATATTTATATTTGGATTTTGTCAATTTTATTAGTTTTGTTTCAATTCTTTTATATTTTTTAATTATATTATATTATATTTTTATATATATGCATATTATTTTGTATTTTTCATTATATTTTAATTTATTTTTTATTTTTTTCCGGACCCAGGTCTATCCGGGCCGGACTTGTGCAAACCCGGGTCCGGATCCGGATTCACCCGGGTCCAAATTTTTAAGACCCGAGTCCTGATTTCTTAATCTCGGACCCGGGTCTACCCGGTGTTGGGGCAGTTGTGGAACCCCTAGGGTCAGATTGGTGCCTCGCTCAGCGGAAATGGGTCTAACCCGTGGATATAAATTTTGGGTGTAATTTTAAATTATTTAATGAAATACTATATTCCATTAAGATTGTATAGGAAAAAATCGGGACTGAATCAAAGTCCAGAAGCTCCAGAACGAGAGAAAACAAAATCAGCGCGCGTCATGGGCGTGACGCGCGTGCACTACAAAATTAATTTGTAATTTCAAAACCAACATTAACATATGTTATAGAATAAAAATCAAGTTTTTCAAAATAAAAATATTTTTACAATAACATAAATTTATTCTAAATACGAACTTGCATAAATTTTGAATCCAATACACAAACCAAATTAGAATCCCAATAAAAAATATCTCGTAAACAATTCTAGGTCACCCAAAGGTGGTCAAATGATTCTAGAATGGTAGCCATAGCTCTAAGCTTTAATTTAGAGTTCCAAACTCTTATTAATTGTTCCATGTCCAACATGAACATCTTTGACCTAATTATAAGCATGTTGTGTTTATACTTCTAAAGTATCATAACACAATAGATTAGCCTTATTCAACATTAAGTTATGTGATCATGCATCTAATACGCAAATAAACATAGCTTAGGAGAAGATCAAACTTTACCTAGTAAGCTTGATGCAAGATCCAATCTACTTTTCCTTTGTTGAAATTGTTGGAGAACCTCTAAGGTGTGCAAGCTTGACTCCAATATCCAATCTTGTTTCCAATGCTAGCAAACTTCACTTCAAGATCTAATCTTGATTTCTCCTAGATGAAATGTTGCAGAGACCTCACAAGCTTCTCTAAACACTTCTCTAACTTGGGCTAATCTCTCTAAGAATTTGCTTGTATTTGAACTTGTAATTAAAACCTTCCTAAAGCTTGCTATTTATAGCAAAACTTAGGTAATTTTTAATTAATAAAAGTTGTAATCAACTTTTAAGTGGACTTAATCTAATTTATCCAAATATGTATAATTAGGTGTGACTAATCTCCATTGTCTCCCACTTTAATTTAATCCAATTAAATCAAGCCAATGATTAGGAAATGGATTAGTTAAATGTTTGCCACATTTATTTAATCAAATTAAATCAAGCCAAAACCATCTATTATTACATACTTACAATTACCATAATATCCTCAAATGGTAGAGATAATTATGATTTTACAATTAAGTCATTGTGTAATTATTGAATTAATCCAATTAATCCAATTAGATCAAAGTAAATAATCAATGTTATCTAATAACACTTGATTATCTTAGTTGATATTTTAAATATCGAATATTATCTTTTATCAAAATTAATCGGCTACCCAAGTGCTCAACGAGTACACTTCATATTGAAACTCTCTAAGTTCATACACGTTCGTCATATAAGCCTAGCTAATATGTACGTAATTCGGCCACCTCTGAAATCGCGAAGAACACGAACGACCTTTCTGAACTATACAAGTCGAGGTTATCACATATGTTTAATAATCCCTCAGTCGTAGGCTATCCGAGTTGTGCTTAGGAGACATAGAATATACCATCAAGTTTCCAATGCGCACATCTCATGTCGACATGTCCACGATTCTTTACAACTGATGTGATCCACCCTAGGTGATCGGCTTTGGCCAAAGTCTTTAAGAATTGTGAATTTACTCACATGGATACCTAAACCCCTTATGGTACACATACGGGCCGGCGGATCCTATCTCGCTTCACACTTGATTACTGAGTGTATCGGTCCACACCCAACGAACATCTAGAGGCCAGACCATGAAAGGTTTCTGACATACATGGCATCAAAGTGTGGAGGATCTCACACAAAATCAATCATATCCTTTAGTCAAAGGATTACATATGCTACTCGACTCGAGGAGATTCCTATTGACGGTGGTGTGTACTTCGAACTATTAGGAATCACATGTGAGTCATTCAGTATTCACTCCAACGAATACCTACATGTCTATACGAGTTTCCAAAACTCATGGGACATCGCGTTAAACCATTGGAACTCCAATTCCAATATACGACATATGCCAGTCTTATAGGGTTATAGGAATTCGACCGTATTCCAAAACCAACGACTAATGAATATTTACTTTAAGAATAGTTTACACCTAGTGTCAAAACTATTCTAATGGTCGATGTCATTCTTATCATATCTATACATCAATCTAATACGCATAATGACAATACCATTAATGAGGGATGAAATGAAAAATATAGTTATTTTATTAATAAATAATAAAATTTACAATTCGGATTGGCACTCCAAGCACCAACTCCATCAACTCCCACTGGCTTAGTGCCAATCTGGATGGTACCGTAGTCTCATATCCTCTACATGTTTATCGAATAACTTAGGAGGTAAGGCCTTTGTAAACGGGTCTGTTATGTTGTCTTGTCCTTGAACCTTCAAGACCACTATGTCTTTTCGTTCAATTATCTCTAATTACGCGGTATTTCCTTTCACGTGTTTAGACTTGGAATGCGCCCTCGGCTCCTTAGCCTGTGCGATGGCTCCGTTATTATCACAGTATAATGGGATCGAATCCGCAATACTAGGCACAACGCCAAGTTTTGTGATAAAATTTCTAATCCAACTAGCTTCTTTAGCAGCTTCTGAAGCCGCTATAATTCCACCTCAGTGGTGGAATCAACTGTTGAGCCTTGCTTCAACGCCGCCGACTAATCGCCCACCGTTAAGGATAAATATGTATCCTGATGTAGATTTTCTATCATATGGATCTCCTTGGAAGTCGGAGTCTGTATACCCTTAACTTGTAGCTCATTTTCTCTATATATCAGAAACTTATCCCTTATGCCTTTAAGATATTTTAGGATATGTTTCACGACTGTCCAATGATCATTACTTGGATCAGATTGATATCGGCTGGTCACACTGACACCGAAACTGATGTCAGGTCTAGTACATAGCATTGCATACATTATGCTTCCAATGCAAGAAGCATATGGCAAGTTAGACATCCTAACTCTCTCTTCCTCCGTTTGAGGTGCCATTTTCTTCGAAAGATGTATGCCGTATCGGAAAGGTACATTTGCTACCTTGCAATTGGTAAAACTGTACCTTTTCTAACATCTTATCTATGTACGTCGATTGTGACAACCTTATAAGCTTCCTAACTCTATCTCAATAGATCCTTATACCTAGTATATAGGAAGCTTCACCCATATATTTCATGGAGAAGTTCTTGCAAAGGTAGGCTTTCACACTTTACATCATCCCTATATCATTTTCTATGATAAGGATGTCATCTACATACAAGACCAGGAAAACTATCATGCTCCCACTAACTTTCTTATAAACACATGGTTCTTTCTCGTTTTTGATGAATCTAGATAATCTAATTATCTCATCAAATTGATGATTCCAGCTTCGGGATGCCTGTTTAAGTCCATAAATAGACTTTTGGAGCTTACAAACCAAGTTTGAAGTCTCACTAGATACGAAACCCTCTGGTTGTTCCATATAGATATCCTCTTCAAAGAATCCATTTAGGAAAGCGGTTTTCACATCCATCTGTCATATCTCATAGTCGTGATATGCAACAATGGCTAAAAGAAATCCTAATGGATTTTAGCAGGGCTACTAGTGAAAAAGTTTCCTCATAGTCAATCTCAGGATGTTGAGAGTAACCTTTCGCTACCATTCGGGCCATAAAGGTTTCCACATTTCCATCGGGCCCTCGCTTTCTTTTGTAAACCCATTTACAGCCAATAGGTTTAACTCCTTCAGGAATTTCAACTAAGTCCCAGACTTTATTGGCATGCATTGAATCCATTTTGGATTTCATGGCTTCCTACCATTTTCCCGAATCGATATCCAATATCGCTTCTTTATACGTAGTAGGAGAACATCAAGGCTCATATCAGATGTTAAAAATAGTCTCTCCGGAGGTCTTGATATTCTGTTCGACTTACGTAGAACCTGTGTTGTAGATCCTTCACCTAGTTGGATCTCTGGTTCCATCTCAGGTTCCTCAATGTTGGGATCAAACTCATCAAGTTTAATCTCTTACAATTCCCACTTTCTCTCAAAAATTGCTTTTCAAGAAAAGTTACAAAGTGAACAATAAATACATTTCGTTGCTCGGAATCGTAGAATTGATATCCCATGGAATTATCAGGATATCCAACGAACCTACATTTATACCTTATGGGTGCTAGTTTATCCCGCTGCGCAATTCTAACATATGCAGGACAACCCCAAATCTTTAAATGCCTAAGATTTGGATTTCTACCGAACCATATCTGATAGGGGGTCGTAGAAATGGCTTTCGATGGAACCCTATTAAGTATGTAAGCAGCAGTTTGTAAAGTGTAACCCCAAAGGTAATAAGGAAGATCTGTATAGCTCATCATCATTCGCACCATATCCAATAAAGTACGATTTCTACGCTCAGACACTACATTGTGTTGAGGTGTTCCTGGTGGGCTATATTGGGCGAGAATTCCATTCTCCCTTAAATAATTTCTGAATTCTTCACTCGTGTATTCACCACATCGATCTGATATAAGGCACTTGATGAATTTACTGGTTTGTTTTTCTACTTTGTTTCAGAATATTTTGAACTTGTCAAATATTTCCGACTTATATTTCATCAGATAGACATATCCATATCTAGACTTGTCATCTGTGAAAGTCACAAAGTATGTTGAACCATCATGAGCGGCATGATTTAATGCACCACACACATCGCTGTGTATTAGCTCCAGTAAATCTCCAGTACGGTGTCCAACACCTTGAAATGAGGCCTTGGTCATCTTTCCTTGGATACATGACTCATAAATCGGATAAGGATCTAAGGTAAGATTTTCAATCAAACCATCATTTACCAATTTGGATAGACGTCTAACACCTATGTGGCCCAATCTCATATGTCATAATTCAGTATTATTTAGTTCAGACTTCCTACTTGTATTTTTCTTTATATTAAAGACATCTCTACATGTTTCCAAAACATAGTGACCGTTTGATAAAGAACATTCACATTTCAATAAATTATCTTTATCATACAAACATAAAGTTTCATCCTTAATGTTTATTTTATATCCTTCTTTATCTAATATTGGCAGTGATATTATTTGTCTGATAATTGAGGGAACATAATAACTGTCATGCAAATCTAATTTACATCCATTTGGGAGATCTAGAACAACAATTCATATGGCCTTGATATTCAATGTCTCGCCATTGCCAACTCTAAGCTGGATCTCCCATTTATTTAGCCTTCTTTTAACCCTCATTTCCTGCAGGGAATTGCAAATACGAGTAGGACTGCCAGTGTCTAACACCCATCCACTATTTGCATCTAAGGCTAATGAGATGTCAATAATTGGAAAAATACAAAGCGTACCTAAGGGTCCTACTTTTCCTTTAAGCTCTGGACAGTCATTCTTCCAGTGTCCAGACTTCTTGCATTGTAGACATTGGTCACGAGCTACTTTCGGTTTTGCGCCTTTGCGCTTCTTGGAGTTTTTCTTTGATATATTATTATTCCCCATCTTTATTTTCTTTGACTTCCCAGAAGTCTTTGAAGAGCCAGCTCCACCATGGAGATATAGTGTGGGGTTGTCTTTCTTCAAATCTTACTTCGTCGTGCGTAGCATGTTATGAAGTTTTTCGTATGTGGCTTGCATCGAATGTATATGGAAATTTAATACAAATCTAGCATAAGAACCAGACAAAGAAGACAAAATTAAATTACGGCCCAACCGTTCATCAAACACAATGCCTTGTCGTTCCAGATATCGAATTTGGTCTATCATGTTCAAAACATGAGTGATGACAGCTCATATCTCCTTGAGTTCAGCACGGAACAATTCCTTAGACCTTCGATAAATTTTCATCTCTTGATTTACCTCGAACAACTCCTTGAGTGTTCACATGATGCTCCAAGCATCTGGTACTTCAATGTACTGTCTCAGCAAATCTGGAACCATTGATTCCAAGTTGTAGGATTTCACCTTCAAGTTATCATCCTTCCATCTATCAAAAGTTTCTCGATCTTCTGGAGTGGAGTCAGGATCGATATCAACAGGCAGTGGATTGATCGTGACATAAGTCAACTTTTCATACTCCAAGACAAGGCATATGTTCATTTCCCATTCGATATAGTTCTCGGCTCCTTTTAGCTTATTAGAATCCAAAAGTTTCATCAATAGATTAGTGACAGCCATCTACAAGACAACATTTTTGAGTAGTAGCAGAACAGTACTATTAGTTCCTTCCCACTACTTTATGTAATTTTGTAATCTCCCTTAACGAAAAAATAGAAATTTGACTATCACAATTTCATAGCGGGAAGTAGATCCCATGACATTTACTCCAGCCACGCACTAATAACGATATTGACCTTTATAAACTCATTAGGTAGACCTCCAAGGTCAATCACTTCATGTGACTCCTAGTTTGGTCCTGAATCGTTTCTTATCCTCACACTAATGACGATATTGGATTAAGACGTGTTCTAGGTGTATATTTGTCATTGTGCACTAATGAGCTTCGTATGTACACCCTCACACTAATGATGATATTGGGTGACTACGTTAACTTATCAAGCTACATCTAATGTTTTACTAGAGCGACCTAAGTTTCGAGCACTTATACCCTCACACTAATGACGATATTGGATATAAGAAGTAAGAATCCATTCATCTCCGTATTGAAAAGACGGACCATCCAATAATGCTCCAACATTATTAATACAATTACTTAATTAAAGTAATCACCTAATCACGAGAGATTTATGACAATCAAGTCATTAACTTAATTAGGTCAAAGTTTTAATTTAAAATATGCAATACATATCCAATATATCTTATGCATAATTAAATTAAAATTACTATGGCATAGATTCAAAAATATGTGTTGTGTGGTTAAGCCTTTGCTACTGATATCATTCTGTTGGGGCAGTTGTGGAACCCCTAGGGTCGGATCGGTGCCCCGCTCAGCGGAAATGGGTCTAACCCATGGATATCAAGTTTGGGTGTAATTTTAAATTATTTAATGAAATACTATATTCCATTACGAGTGTATAGGAAAAAACTGGGAATGAATCGGAGTCCGAAAGCTCCTGAACGAGAGAAAATAAAATCAGCGCGCGTCATAGGCGTGACGCGCGTGCACTACACGCGCTACAGTGCACGCGCACTGTAGCACATAGGCTTTCATTGCTTTGCTTTACATTTCCTTCAGCTCACATTCCAGTGAGCTGAAGGAATTAGGGTCTTTGACCCTAATTCTTTCTGGACTTCCCTAAACACTTCAAAAATACCCAAAATTAATTTTTAATTTCAAAACCAACATCAACACATGTTATAGAATAAAAATCAAGTTTTTCAAAATATAAAATATTTTTACAAAAACATAAATTTATTCTAAATATGCACTTGCGTAAATTTTGAATCCAATACACAAACCAAATTAGAATCCCAATAAGAAATGTCTCGTGAACAATTCTAGGTCACCCAAAGCTGGTCAAGTGATTCTAGAATGGTAGCTATAGCTCTAAGCTTTAATTTAGAGTTCCAAACTCTTATTAATTGTTTCATGTCCAACATGAACATCTTTGACATAATTATAAGCATGTTGTGTTTATACTTCTAAAGTATCCTAACACAATAGATTAGCTTTATTCAACATTAAGTTATGTGATCATGCATCTAATACGTAAATGAACATAGCTTAGGAGAAGATCAAACTTTACCTAGTAAGCTTGATGCAAGATCCAATCTACTTCTCCTTTGTTGAAATTTTTAGAGAACCTCTAAGGTGTGCAAGCTTGACTCCAATATCCAATCTTGTTTCCAATGCTAGCAAACTTCACTTCAAGATCTAATCTTGATTTCTTCTAGATGAAATGTTGTAGAGACCTCACAAGCTTCTCTAAACACTTCTCTAACTTAGGCTAATCTCTCTAAGAATTTGCTTGTATTTGAACTTGTAATTAAAACCTTCCTAAAGCTTGCTATTTATAGCAAAACTTAGGTAATTTTTAATTAATAAAAGTTGTAATCAACTTTTAAGTGGACTTAATCTAATTTGTCCAAATATGTATAATTAGGTGTGACTAATCTCCATTGTCTCCCACTTTAATTTAATCCAATTAAATCAAGCCAAGGATTAGAAAATGGATTAGTTAAATGTTTGCCATCTTGATTTAATCCAATTAAATCAAGCCAAAACCACCTATTATTACATACTTACAATTACCATAATATCCTCAAATGGTAGAGATAATTATGATTTTACAATTAAGCCCTTGTGTAATTATTGAATTAATCCAATTACGTCAAAGTAAATAATCAATGTTATCTAATAACACTTGATTATCTTAGTTGATAATTATAATATCGAATCTTATCTTTTATCAAAATTAATCGGCTACCTAAGTGCTCAACGAGTACACTTCATATTGGGACTCTTTAAGTTCAGAAATGTTCGTCATATAAGCCTAGCTAATATGTACGCAATTCGGCCACCTCCGAATTCTCAAAGAACACGAACGACCATTCTGAACTATACAAGTCGAGGTCAACACATATGTTTAACAATCCTTCCATCGTAGGCTATTCGAGTTGTGCTTAAGAAACATAGAATATACCGTCAAGTTTCCAAGGCGCACATCTCATGTCGACATGTCCACGATTGTTTACAACTGATGTGATCCACCATAGGTGATCGGCTTTGGCAGAAGTCTTTAAGAATCGTGACTTTACTCACATGGATACCTAAATCCGTTATGGTACACATACGGGCCGACAGATCCTATCTTGCTTCACACTTGATTACTGAGTGCATCGATCCATACCCAACGAACATCTAGGGGCCAGACCATGAAATGTTTCTGACATACATGGCATCAAAGTGTGGAGGATCTCACACAAAATCAATGATATCTTATAGTCAAAGGATTACATATGCTACTCGACTCGAGGAGATTCCTATTGACGGTGGTGTGTATTTCGAACTATTAGGAATCACATGTGAGTCATTCAGTATTCGCTCCAACGAATACCCACATGTCTATACGAGTTTCCAAAACTCATGGGACATCGCGTTAAACCATTGGAACTTCAATTCCAATATACGACATGTACTAGTCTTATAGGTTATAGGAATTCGACCGTAATCTAAAATCAACGACTAAGAATATTTACTTTAAGAATAGTTTACACCTACTGTCAAAACTATTCTAAGGTCGATGTCATTCTTAGCATATCTATACATCAATCTAATACGCATAATGACAATACCATTAATGAGGTATGAAATGAAAAATGTAGTTATTTTATTAATAAAAAATAAAATATACAATTCAGATTGGCACTCTAAGCACCAACTCCATCACCCGGACCCGGGTCGTCCGGGTCTATACGGACCTGGGCCGGGTCCGGGTCTTATTTCCATGCCTATTCATGCATGTCAGCTGGATCATGGCAGGGTAGCAGTTGAATCTTACAATTTTCCCCCTCAAGCTGCATCTGAACAATTTTCATCTGACAGCGATCCCAGCTATGTCTCTGCATAACTCTAGCTTGTCCCGAGTACCCATTTTCGTTAACATGTCAGCTGGATTCTCATCTGTATGGATTTTCACTAGTCTCAACAGTTATTGATCCATCACCTTACGTATCCAATGATAGCGAATATCGATGTGCTTCGCCCGGGAGTGATACATCACCTCAAGTCCAGAGCACTCTGACTATCACAATGTATCTTGTATTCTGTCTGTTTGATCCATAATTCTTGGAGAAAACGCTTTAACCACAACATTTCTTTTACTGCTTTCGCTGTTGCAATATACTCAACTTCTGTTGTGGATAATGCAATAAACCTCTGCAATCTTGACTGTCATGACACAACTCCCATTGTAAAAGTGTAGAGAAAATTTATTGTAGATTTTCTACCATCAAGATATTTTGTCATATCTGAATCTTTATAGCCTTCCAAGATCGGATCAGCTCCCCCATAGCACAGACGTATCTTTGATGTACCCTTGAGGTACCTAATAATCCATTTGACTGCCTTCCAGTGTTTTTTTCCTGGGTTAGAGAGAAAACGGCTCACTACACCTACTACATGAGTAATATCTGGTCTGGTACATACCATTGCATACATTAGGCTTCCAATTGCTGAAGAATATGGTATCGATGACATCTCATCTATCTCTTTATTGGATGAGGGGCATGAACTCTTGCTCAATTTGAAATGGTGCGCTAGCGGAACGCTGACTGGTTTGGATTTCTGTATATCGAATCTCCTGATTATACGTTCAATATAACTCTCCTATGAAAGCCACAACTTTTTATTCTGTCTATCACGAACTATCTTCATTCCAAAATCTATTGAGCTGGTCATAAATCTTTCATGCCGAAAGACTTAGAGAGTTCCTTCTTCAGCTGGCTGATCTTTGCTGCTTCTTTTCCAACAATCAGCATGCCATCCACATATAGTAAAAGAGCAACGAAATTTCCATCTGGAAACCTTTGAATGTATACACATTGATCTGATGCAGTTCTTTTATAGCATTGACCCACCATAAACGTGTCAAACTTCTTGTACCATTGTCTCGGTGCTTGCTTGAGCCCGTACAAGATTTTTTTCAGCTTGCAAACAAGGTTTTCTTTTCCTGAAACCTTCTAGCTGCTCTATGTAGATTTTTTTCATTTAGATCACCATGAAGAAATGTTGTTTTGACATCCATTTGTTCAAGCTCTAAGTTCAAACTGGCTACCAATCCTATGATAACTCGGATTGAAGCCATTTTTACCACTGGTGAAAAGATTTCATCAAAGTAGATTCCTTTTTTCTGTAGGAATCTTTTGACTACTAACCGGGCTTTATGTTTCATCACATTTCCGCTGCCATCTTTCTTGACCTTGAACACCCATTTGTTCTTCAGTGCCTTCATGCTTTGCGGGAGCTTGACTATCTCATATGTGCTATTTTTCTGCAGAGATTTCATTTCATTATGCATTGCGTGTATCCATTTTGCTTTGTCTTTATGAGATACCGCTTCCTTGAAACTTTCTGGCTCTCCATCGTCAGTAAGCAGAATATAGTCAGATCCTGAGTATCTGTTTGATGGAATCCAGCCTCACTTGGATCTTCGTACTGTAGGTTCACTAGTTTCTGGAGGTCTGTCATCATCCAGATCTATGGATGATCTTGTAGCTTTTGATGGAGTGGATTGCAGCTCCCACTGCTCAACACCACATTCCTCCTCCGGTTCTGCTTCTGGTATGTCTTGCACCCCATCATTATCTGTGGCCACTCGTGTTGATGCTGGGGTTGTGTCTGGATTTGGTTCGGTTTTATGAAGATGCATGGAGTAGTCCTTGCGTCGAGCTTCTACCTGAGCTTCTTGGATACGTGTGCAAAGGCTAAACAACCGAATGTTATAAGGTGAGAATATAAGGGATTCTTACCAGACCACACTTTCTCCGAAATCTCAAAATTCAACGATACAGATGGTGATCTGTTGATCAGGTAATAGGCGGCACGAACAGCTTCTCCTCAGAATGGCTTTGGTAGCTTAGCCATGCTGATCATGCTTCTGACTTTCTCCATAATAATGTGGTTCATTCTTTCGGCGACATCATTATATTGTGGGGTGCGTGGAACATTCTTTTCGTGTCGAATGCTGTGACTTCCACAGTAGGCATCGAACTCCCTGGAAGTGTACTCGCATCTATTCTCTGTGTGGAGGCACTTCAGTTTCTTCCATGTTTCACGCTCGACCATGGCATAAAAAAATTTGAAATAATCCAGAACATGATCCTTTATTTTCAGAAAATACACCAATACCTTCCGAGAAGTATCATCAATGAAATTCAGAAAGTATTTGTTATCGCCTAGTGAATTAACCTCCAAGGGACCACAAACATCAGAGTACGCCAGACTAAGAAACTCTGATCTTTTCGTAGAAGAAAATTTAAAGGAGACTATATGTTACTTACCGAATAGACAGTGATTGCAAGGATCTAGAACAACATTCTTGGAGATAGTGATTATATTCTTCTTTGTCAAGGTAGACAATCCTCTTTCACTCATGTGACCGAGTCTCTGGTGCCACAGATTTTAAGAAGCTTTTTGTTCAGCTACATTGAGGCTTTCTACACATATATTCACATGAGTCTTGTATAAAGTGCCACAAATATGTCCTCGAGCAATGACCATGACGCCTTTTATCATTCTCCAAGTGTCATTGCTAAAATGGCTAGCATAGCCCTGTTTGTCAAAGGCTACCCCCGAAAGTAGATTAAGCCAAATTTCTGGAATATGTCTCACCTCCTTCAGGGTTATTGTATACCATGCATTTGTCTGCATCTGAATATTATCAATTCCTACTATCTGAGAGGAACTGGTATTTCCCATCTTTACTGCTCCAAAGTCTTCTACTTTATATGTTGTGAAGAAGTCTTTATGAGGGGTGATGTGGAAGGATGTTGCAGTATCTACCACCCACTCAACATCTTGAGTTGCGGTGTGAAGGCATGTTTCTTCCTGGATGGATCAGATAGCTACATCTCATGAGGCAACTACTAGTGTCTTCGTATCGTTATTCTTCGGCTATGAATTACCTTGACCATGCTCTCGTTGCAGCTTTCAGCAATTCTTATTTACTTAAGTGGCATTCTATGCCACAATGGTAGCACGTGTAGGTAGGCTTTCTCCCGTCTGTCGATTTGCCTCTGCTTTTGCTTCTACCTCTCCCTCTACCTCAATTTTTATCTTGTTGTCTTTCTCAATTCTCCGTGAAAAGGGCTTGTGTCTGATCTGTGTCCACGTCTTTTCTTCTGGCCTCCTCATTTGACAAGGCATATTTTACCATAAGCATGGTAAGTTTTCCTCCTGGAGCCGAATTACTGAGATTAACCACCAATGTTTCACAGCTATCAGGAAGAGAACTGAGTAGTAAGAGGGCTTGAACTTCATCTCCTAATTGCATGTTTATTGCAGACAACTGGTTTACCAGGATTTAGAACTCATTAGTGTGTTCTGCAATGGAAGTTCCACTCCGTAATTTCAGGTTCACCAAATGTCTCATTATTAAGGTTTTATTCCGAGCTGTCTTGGCTTGGAACATGTCTTCCAGCTTTATCCACATTTCTTAAGCATTTGTATCATATGCTATATGGTGGAAGACACTGTGGCTGATCCACTATCTAATCTGACCTAGAGTTCTGTTATTGAGTTTATTAAAGTCATACTCTTTAACAGATTCTGGTCTCACTCCCTTCACTTCGATAACATCAAATAAATCTTTACAGTGTAAATAATCTATCATTTGAGGTCTCCAGATGGAGTAATTGATTGTTGTCATCTTGATCATCGCACCAGAAGAAGAATCTTCCATTTCCATTTTAAGTTTAAAATTTAAAATGAAAATATGATAAAATCGGGGATGATTTTCACAAATCGGAGGTCACCGTGGGTCCGGAACGGTCGAAAATGGTGGATTAGATACTTCGTTGGTCCAAAATCGACTCAGAGACTGATTTATAAATTTCTAAAAATTTCTAGGGCTAAAATATAAATTTTAGAGACTTCATGGGGCTCAGTGAAATTTATCAGGGTTGATGACGTGGCTGACACATGGCTGCTGACGTGGTAAAAGTTGGACCGACTTGCTGATGTGGTAGATGACGTGGCAGCTGACGTGGCTGCTAACTGGATGCTGATGTGTTGCTAATTGGACACTGACTGGTGCTGACGTGACATGATGTGGCTCTGATGTGGATTCCACATGGTCGTCTTCAACCTGCGTCTGGCGCGTGAGGCGCGTGGCTACGACTAGTCTTCACGCGCCGGCGCGTGCTGCATTTCTGGACGTCGGTTTTGTCATCGGAAAATATCACTGTGCTTATATCGACATGAACTAGCTGATGGTATCTTCAAAATTGATTTTTGACAACTTTTTAGAAACTCGAATTTTCAGAACCGAGTTCCGTTCTTCGATTTTACGACCCCAATGTATAACCAAAGCTACTGATGCCACTTGTTGTGATTCTCTGATCACTCTAGCGTGTGTTTGAAAGAAAAACTGAAACTCTATTACTACAAGAATACATTACAAGTGTTTATACTTTACAAAAACTTTCACTCTCTAACACTCTACCAAGCTTTCTACACTTGAAGCTTGCTGATTTGGGATGAAATGAGCTTACAACCAAGCTCTGAATTTATAGTCAATGTTTGCCTCACAAATTCAACATATCTACGGTAGATCACCTAAAGTTGGCTTGTTTGTTTCCTCCAAAATCAACTCCACTGAAAGTTGATACTCCTTACATGCATGGCAGCTTCTCTTCATGCATGGCAGTTGGATCATGGCAGGGTAGCAGCTGGATCTTACAGTTACGCTGCCATTGAGAAATACAAAGACAATAGATAGGTCAAATTTTATTTAGCAACATTTAAAATTCAACAAAAAAATAGATCAATTACATTCAAAATTATAAAATAATCTACGTGAAAAACATTATTCACTCATTTTACTCGTAATTCACATAAATTCTTGTTGTGTTGAAGATAAACTTTCATCATCTGAATTCATATTTTTTCTTCATTCATCTCGGATCTTAATCATTAAACATAAACGTTATTTTAAATTTATATGCTTAAGACATGATACATAAAATAATATTAAATATTAAAATAATAATGAATTTACATATTTACCTCTTCAGAAATAATAGACAATTTCTTGTATCATGTGATTGACCAACTTGACCACATCCAGTACAATATCTAACTACACTTGAGTGATTATATATAAACTCATTTAGTCTATGTTTTATTTTCCACGTGGGATTGACCAATTTCCATTTATTTTTCCATCTTAATGGGTGTTATTTGAGAGACAATTTCTTATTTATCCGAATATTATTTTGAACATATAAATATATGATTTCAAAGTACTCACGGATGAGAATCTGAATCACTCACGATCTCTTACTTTCACTAACTGAATCCACTCAAAATCATCCTTCAAAATATATATATTATTTTCCAACAATATATATAAGTTGGGCATCAGTACTAAGTTTTTGGGCATACACAGTCTCCCAACTTATATGTTGTGCGTAGATGTGGACACCCAGATAAGATTTTGATGACTAATCGATATGTGAGGAATGATAATTTCAAAATATTTTATTTGGCCATTTAAAATAAGAAAAAAAGTTTCACTATAAATTGGCCTGCGGGTATTTGTTTGGGAAAAAGTTGAACTATAATAGAATACTACATAATAATGGCATGTGAATTAATTTGT
The DNA here is from genome assembly GCA_019454045.1 of Zanthoxylum bungeanum. Classification (NCBI taxonomy): domain Eukaryota; kingdom Viridiplantae; phylum Streptophyta; class Magnoliopsida; order Sapindales; family Rutaceae; genus Zanthoxylum; species Zanthoxylum bungeanum. The sequence goes on from SKCR01040721.1 coordinate 40,827, forward strand.
GAAAGACTGGATATTTAAAATCCTTATTTCAAGGCAACCACATCTTTAGAGATTTAGTTCCAATTTAAGAAGATTTATTCCTATTTATAATATCTTTTATTTGAGGAAAATACGACTCTAATTGGGTAAGAATAATATGACATGAATTCAAATTAACACGTGAAAATCTAGGTGTGTGTTCTCAACAATAATCGCACACTTATTATTAATTATTGAGTAGTATGAGTTTGATATCGTTGAAAAATAAATACTGGCTTATTTAATATTGTGTATTATGGCATCGTTTGATAAAGAGTTTTGATTGAAATTATAAATTAATTTACAAATATTACATTGAGAGTATAAATTAGTTTATAAACTCAATAATTTATATATGAAACGGTACATAAGAGTCTGGATTTATCTATATAAGATTAAAAAATGAAGAAGACGACTCCAGGGAATTGATCAATAATCGGTGTTGGAATTTAATTGCTGACGTGTTGATGAAGAATGTGCTATATTTTGGAAAATTTTATAAATATGATTATAAGAGTTTATATATATGAATTGAAAGGATGTAATCCTTAAGTGAATAGATTAAATTATTGGGTTTAAAGTGAATAATATGTCATTTAAGTGGAAAGAACATAACCTTTAGGAATTGTCTTATTTGACATAAGGATACATTTTTCAATGGTAACCCTCAATGTCTATAAATAAGACATTGGATTCTCATTTCAATTCACTGAATTTTTCATATATATATATATATTCTCTTACAAGTCTTGCATATTATGAGGTCTTGAGTTCTATAGTCAAGAGAGTTCCCACCATTTGTCTTTGTTCAAGTTCTTGTGAAAAAAATACCCATTCTACAAGAAGCATCCAAGTGATTCGGGAGAACATTAGCCACAAAACCATCCGTAGAACACCGAGACGGAGCTAATAAGTTCTTAAGGACAGAGACAACTCGACTTGGATTTCAGTCTCATCATCATCTTATACATTTTCCAGGTTTTCCTTGTATCCATTGTTGTGTTTTATTTTGGAATGATTAAGATTAGTTTGCATGTTAAAATCAATTAATGACACATATATAACAATAATCTTAAGAACTTATTACTTTATATGTGTTGTTCAATGAAATTTACCATGTGTTAATAGTCATTTTTCTGGAAAATGTGTTCTGTGCATGAAAACTATGCATGGGCGTTCGAACGCCCAACGAACGCATAGGCAAAAATTCTGTTTTTCGCAGTTTCGTTCGAACGCGTCTTCAAACCCAACTCGAGGACATGTCTTCTGTAAAAGAACGTTCGAACGCATTTGCGAACGCACCCCGAGCATGAACTCTCCGGAAAACTCCGTTCGAATGCGTTTACGAACGCTACACGATCGTAAACTCTCTAGAAAATTTCGTTCGAACGCGTCTACGAACGTTACACGAACGTGAACTCACTGGAAAATTTCGTTCGAACGGATTAACGAACTTGACACTAACAAAATTAATCCTGGAATTATTTTTGATTCAAAAATAATAACATAGATTATCATATGATATACATGTATCGCATATATACAATAATGTTAACTTAGTAAAATTATATATTGTATTATTATAAACTTAGTAGTATAGGTTTAAGTTAATATTAGGGTGTTCAATTATCACAAGTATACACATAGTGATAAAGTTGAAAAATAATTGTGTGTTGCATACTTGGCTGAGAATTTAACATGTAACTTTACACAAGTAATTCCGTCCAAGCTTGATTGACTTATACATATACACATACAAATTTACACATATTTATTATTATATTGTGAATTGTAGTGTAATACTAAGTTTGAATGTCTAAGATATTCTATTGAGAAAGTGTTTAAAAGATATTCTGTCAACAATGCGATAAGAGCCTAAGTGGGCAGAGATTTAAGTGGTTTCTCCGGACCTCCCCCGTCCTCTGGGAATATTCCTTTATTCATTTATCATAAAAAAACCTTAGTCGTAAATTTAAGAACTTATGTTATTTGGTACTATTGTCCAATATAATAACGAGTGGATTCTTAGTATAACACTTAAACAAGATCATATGTTTGATCGTTGTGTAATTTGTCTTTTGTAAACTTATTGATTACTGTTGGTTTTTCCAGTTATACATGGCTAGCGGAAATATCACAGTACCGGTCGCTCATGAAGAAAAACTGGAAACGTTTGATGGAGCAAACTTTAAATAATGGCAGAAAAAAATATTATTCTATCTGACAACACTGCAGTTGGCTAAATACCTCAAAGATTATTCGGGTCATGTGGAGGGAGAAACGGAAATAGCCAAGCAACTATGAGAAGAGACATTGTCATCAGACGACTTCTCGTGCAAGAACTACCTCTTGGGAGGACTTGACAATACTCTGTACAATGTGTACCAAGGCATGACTTTTGCAAGATTCTCTGGGAATCTCTCGATAAGAAATAAAAAATCGAGGATGTCGGACAGAAGAAATTTATCAGGGGTAGGTTCTTGGACTACAAAATGGTAGATTCAAGGACAGTGATGTCTCAGTTGGACGAACTACAGTTAATCATTCATGAAATATTGGATGAGAGAATGAAACTCTGCGAGACGTTTCAAGTTGCCACAATCATTGAAAAGTTGTCTCCATCATGGAAGGACTTCATGAGCTATCTGAAACAAAAAAAAAGGACTACAGAAACAAGAAGTCTCAGCGCAAAGGCAAGAAAAAGAAAAATGAGGCCCATGTCACTGAGGATGAGCAGTTAACTAATGAGATTTCAGAAATGAACCTCTCTGCAGTTCTAACAGAAGCCATTTTGGTTGGGAATCCGGGAGAATGATGGGTAGACACTGGGGCTACTCATCATATTTATGATTATAGTAAGATGTTTTCCTCGTATTAGAAGGTCGATGGTGGCGATCATCTGACAATGGGAAACTTTTCTACCTCTAGAGTGGTTAGACAAGACACAGTGGTTCTGAAGATGACATCCGAAAAGAATCTTACATTGAAGAATGTTCTTTCCTAATATTCAGAAGAACTTGGTTTCAGGCTATCTCTTTAGCAAGAATGGATTTAAGCTTGTATTTATTTCTGACAAGTTTATACTGTCTAAAAATGATATTTATGTAGGAAAATGATACCTCATTGAGGGCTTTTTCAAGTTCAATGTAATGACTATCAATCGACACAGTGCTAATAATAAGGCTACATCTTCTGCTTATATTATTGAGTCACAAAATATATGGCATGAGAGGTTAGAACATGTTAATTATGATACAATGTATAAATTAATTAACATGGACCTTATACCTAAATTTACAATTGATAACCAACATAAATGTGAGGCATGTGTTGAAGCAAAAATACATGGAGTATCATTTCATTCCATAGAACGAAGTTCTGAACCCTTGGAACTTATACACTCTGATGTGTGTGATATGAATATTATGCAAACAAGAGGCGGTTAAAAGTACTTTATCATTTTCATCGATGATAGCACAAGATTCTGTTATGTGTATTTGCTGAGAAGCAAAGATGAAGCTATTGAAAACTTTATACACTATAAGAACGAAGTTAAAAATCAACTTGGCAAGAAAATCAAAAGAATCAGGAGTGATAGATGAGGTGAATATGTGTCACCGTTTCGTGAATATTGTTCCAATCATGGAATTATTCACGAAACTATTGCTCCTTATTCACCTCAATAAAACGGGATTGCAGAACGCAAAAATCGAACATTAAGGAAATGATGAATGTCATGTTGACAAGCTATGGTTTATCTCATAACTTGTGGGGGAAGCCTTGCTTTCTGCCAACTACGTTCTGAATAAGCTACCTCATAGAAGATTGGACAAGACACCATATGAATTGTTGAAAGGTCACATACCTTCATACAAATATCTGAAAGTGTGGGGGTGTTTCACCAAAGTGATGGTTCCTAAACCTAAGAAGGTTAGAATATGACTCAAGACTGTTGATTATATATTCATTGGATATGCTCAAAATAGTAATGTGTATCGATTCTTAATACATAAGTCTGAAATTCCTGACATCAATCCAAATATGATAATTGAGTCAAGGAATGCGACATTCTTTGAAGAGACATTTCCTTGTAAGGAAAGACAAAGAACATAGTCTCTCAAAATAACTACTGATACTGTCAAAGGCAGTGATCAAGTTGACTAAGAATTAGATCAACATGAAAATATTGAGGAAATTAAACCTAAACGTAGCAAAAAAGCTAGAACATCTAAGTCATTTGGACCCGATTTTTTGACATACCTGTTAGAAAATGAGCCTCAAAGCTATAAAAAAACAATGTCTTCGTCGGAAGAACCTTTTTGGAAAGATGCTATCAATAGTGAGATTGATTCTATCCTACAAAACCATACTTGAAAGTTGGTTGATCTTCCTTCAGGTTGTAAGCCAATGGGCTACAAATGGATATTCAAAAGGAAGATGAAATCAGATGGATCAATAGATAAGTATAAGGCAAGACTTGTCATAAAATATCATAGACAAAAAGAAGGCATTGATTACTTTGATACATATTCACCAGTGACTCGTATGTAACGACTGGTAACCTTTTCGACCAATAATCTCGATTACCTTTTCATTATGAGATGAATATTCATGATATAAATTATGTTGAACATATACGCACTCATGAAGTGACCTTGGGGGACAATCGATATTCCTCGAAGTTCCGATACTGAATTGTACGATGTTCCACTCCGGATAGCCCATGGTATTTGGACCGTAACTTTCTCATACGAACTCCAATTTTTATGAATTTTATATCAACGGAAATCTGAAATCGAGACCTACAACTTCCACGTTGGATATTTTTCCAAATTCGGAGTAGATATAGGTCAAAATTACAGATCAAAAATTCAGATGAATAGTACCCGAGGGCATTCTAGTAAATTCTAAAACTTTTTCCAAAATTCTACACATTTCTAATTTTTAAATGCCAAGTATATAAATGATACACTATTCATGAATTTCCAATTGAGAAAATGAGAAAGCAAGAAACGTTGATGGATGAGAGAAGAAGATGAAGGAAAGAAGAAGAAGAATAATAGAGAAAAAGAAAGAAAATAGAGAAGAAATGAGAAGAAGAAGCAAAGGAAAGAAGATGAGCATAAAATAAGGGCTTGGATAATGAAGAATTTCAAGAGGAGGAAGGTAAGAAAACTTAACCCAAAATTTAAGTTGTTGGATTTTTGAAGTTTGATGATAAAGTAGGAATGTTGGAATGGTAAGGGTTGTTTATCATTGATTGATAAGTAAAGGAATGAGTTGTAGCATAAGTACCCAAATTTGATAAATTATAGGGGTTAAACTAAGAGTGAGAATGATGTGAGTAATGTTTTGCATTTGGGTGAATTGGATTTGAGAAGAAAAACAGAATATTGGAAACTGCTTCGTGTCGCGATGCGAAAGAGTAAAATGATGGCACGCCTCCGGTCGCTGCGCGTCGCGACGTGCAAGGAGTTGTGTCGCGATGCGTGGCACAACTTTTTCCCAAAACAGTTCTAAACCATCCCAGCTCCACCTTAGCATGTTAGAGACCACCTCTAGGGTCTCGTATCAGTTCACATGCATACATCGCATCTTATTCCAAGCATGATATACTAAGTAATGATATCACAGACTTGAATTGAGAAAGTTTTAGCCTAGTTCCGAAACTCATCTCCTGGGTTGTATCTGACCAAGTTAAAATTTATAGACCATTGCAGGAATTGCATTTTCCTTCGGCGAAGCGATATAGCACCAGCCAGATTCCAATCAGTGAGTGGACACTATTCTTTTAAATTGATCTTAATTTTGTTATTTTTGTAACAGACTTACTTTTACGCCATAGGGCGTTAGATCAATTTTATACAGTTATTTTACAAAAGTTTATGATTTAAGTTATATTTGAGAAAGAAATATTTTTTTTTCAGAAAATGTTTCATACAGTTTTGAGATTCAAAGCATGATTTTATGTTTTCAAAGCATGGGGGAAAAATCCACCTCAGTATGTAACTTGTACAGCATAAAATTGACGGACAGAGAGCATGTGCACATGTAGAGGACTGGGGGGACGGCGATACGTAACGCCCCCAGATCCTAGTTCAGGACTAAGGATGATAGATGCCCCTAAATCCTAGTTTCAGAGCTCGGAGGGTAGCATAGATATGCAACCCCAGTTCTAGTTCAGTGGCTTGGGAATGGCAATACGTAACGCTCCAAGACCACCAGATTCAGGGACAGTAGTGGCATGCTTTGGGGGACGGCGATACGTAACGCCCTCATACTTCAAGTTTTTTAGAGACATATCAGTTTTCAGATACCAGATTTTCAGTATACAGCTTTCAGAAATCAGATTTTAGAAATAGTTTTCAGACACCAGAGCTTCAAAACCAGTTTTCAGAAAGATAAGTTTTATAAAAGAGATTTCAGATGAAGTTTTCAGAAGAGAGTTTTCATATAAAGTTACTTCTGGCACTTTGGTTTTAAAATCAAATGTTTTGATATTAGTACTTCAGTTTTCGTCTACTCACTTAGATCACACAACGATCTAACCCCCCTCACTTCCAGTTTCCTTATTTTGCAGGTATTCTCAGAGGGCGAGCTCGGGAGGACGAATACTATTACAGTCACTAGGATTTGGATGCCCACCAGTTCAAGTCATAGAAAGTATGAGTCTAGTCAGAGTCAAGTAAAAGTCTTGTATTAGTCTTTGATTATGTGTAGTCATTGTAAAAACAAGTGTTATTAAGTATACAATAATTAATATTGAGTTTGTTTTCTATGTTTTTGAGTTTGGGCTACGGTCCCACACAAAATATAATCAATTAGAGAAAACAATATTAATATCTGTTATGGTTAGAAAGTCAGAGGCTTATGGGGTTAGTACGGTCTATCCTCTGCCAGTAGCATATCCCAGATCGGGGATGTTATATCGTATCACATCAATAAGAATTCTCATAGCCATAGTAGCTATATTTGGTCTTGAAATACATCAAATGGATGTGAAGACAACATTCTTAAATGGTGAACTAGATGAAGATATTTACATGGAACAACCAAAATGTTTCAATCTTCCTGGACAAAAACAGAAGGTGTGCAAACTTGTAAAATCCTTATACGGATTAAAACAAGCACCTAAACAATGGCATGAAAATTTTGACAAAGAAATGTTGTCATGTGGGTTCAAAATCAATGAGTTTGATAAGTGTGTATATACCAAATCAACTCAAAAATGATATGTCATTGTGTGTCTCTACGTAAACGATATGCTAATAATTGGTAGTAATCATGAGATGATTCAGTCTACCAAAAAAGTATTGACCAACAAATTTGATATGAAAGATTTATGAGTAGCTGATGTGATTTTAGGAATTAAGATTTCCAGAACATCAGATGGGTATATATTATCTCAAACTCATTATGTTGAGAAGATACTTGAGAAATAAAATAAAGGAGATCTAAATGAGGCTAGAACTCATGTAGACCTAATTCTTCATTTATCAAAGAATATTGGCTCAAGCGTATCGCAATTAGAGTATTCGAGAATCATCGGAAGTCTGATGCTCAAGTTGTAAACAGGCTTAACAGATATACGAGTAATCCAAGACATAACCACTTGAAAGTCATAGTAAGAGTTTTGAGGTATATGAGAGAAACTTCAAAATATGGTCTGCATTATACGAGATATCATGTTATTCTAGAGGGATACAACGATCCTAAATAGATATCTGATACAGTGGATTCTAAATCTACGAATGGTTTTATTTTCACACTTGGTGGTGGAGCTGTGTCATGGAACTCCTCGAGGCAAACGTGTATTGCCCAGTCTACTATGGAATCAGAGTTCATAGCATTAGAGAAAAGAGCGAAAGAAGTGGAATGGCTTCAAAATTTCTTATAGGATATTCCAAATTAGCTCAAACCAGTGCCAGCGATAAGCATACATTGTGATAGTCAATCGGCTATTGAGAGAGCCCAAAATACAATGTATAATGGTAAGTCTCGACACATACGTCGCAGACATAATACCATATGACAACCGCTCTCAAGTGGCATAATTTCGATAGATTATGTCAAATCAAAGAAAAACCTATCGAATTCACTTACTAAAGGTTTACCTAGAGAAAAAGTGAGAAGTCATCGATGAGAATGGGCTTGAAGCCTATAAATTAAGAATTGTCACTGTTGAAACCCAACCTAGCTGACTGGAGATCCCAAGATCTAGGTTCAAAAAGGACAACTAAAACTTTGTGCAATTCAAAACAAGTAATTTAGAGTTTTATACTCTTTCCCATTCATGTAATGAAGCAGAGTGTTGTCTGTCAAGGTTATGATAAGTTAAGGCTTTTAATGATCACTATATTATTAGAAGAGTCCTAATGAGGGTAAATACAGATTACCTCTTTATAGTAGATCACTTATTTCAAGTAAGAAGTGAGACTGCTTCCATGAGAGTTTTAAAGGCTAAATTCCATAAAGTACTTGATGAATGCAGGACCAATGTTCATGGCCGAAATGAACACAACCGTAGAACGGGAAATGATCGAAGTAAAGCTGTGGGTTGGCAATTGTCTTGGTTTACACCAACAACAGAACATTTCAAGACTATAGGTCACTGGTTTTCCAAGTAAATCTGATTGTCATTCACTAGGAAATGTTCAAGAAGAAAGCTACCTATTTCGATGCAGTTTTATTTCACGGAAACTCTCTTAAGTGTTTGCATGAATATTTAGAAAATTGTGGGGGATTGTAGGAAAATTTTCTAAATATGGTTATAAGAGTTTATATATATGAATTGAAATGATGTAATCCTTAAGTGAAGAGATTAAACCCTTGAGTTTAAAAGGAAGAGTATGTCCTTTAAGTGGAAATAACATAACATTTAGGAATTGTCTTATTTGACATAAGAATATATTTTCAATGGTAATCCTCTATGTCTATAAATAAGGCCTTAGATTCTCATTTCAATTCACTAAATTTTTCATATATATATTTTCTTACAAGTCTTGCATATTATGAGGTCTTGAGTTTCATAGTCAATAGAGTTCTCACCATTTGTCATTTTTCAAGTTCTTGTGAAAGGAGTGCCCCTTCTACAAGAAGCATCCAAGTGATCATGGGAGAGCGTTAGCCACAAAACCATCCGTAGAGCACCGAGGCGGGGCTAATAAGTTCTTAAGGACAGAGACAACTCGACTTAGATTTCAGTTTCATCATCATAATCTATATTTTCCAGGTTTTCCTTGTATCTATTATTGTATTTTGTTTTGGAATTATTAAGATTAGTTTGCATGTTAAAATCGGTTAATGACACATATATAATAACATTATAAAACATATGGTGTGAACTCTTATGATTGATGTGATTCAATATTATTTTTCATTAGTTTAATTTTTTGTTGATAGTTTTCATTAGTTTAGGATCTGTCGAATCTAAAATGATTTCTTGTGAAAATCATTTTTGGAAATGATAGTATTTTTCAATGTTTGGCGATTGTCTGTAAATATTTTCTAGATGTTTGGCGTATTTAATATTTTTTTCAAAAAAAATATTTTTCTGGTGGTTAGAAGTAGGGATGACAAAAAGGTCTGAGTCCAGCCAAGAGCTGCATAGACCCGGATTTGCAAAAAAAAAAAAGTGAAATTTCACACTCGCACATATCCAACCCCGAATATTTTCATAACCGGATCCATACACACCTTGAAGATCCTGAATCCACAAAACAAAATTTCAAACCCAAATAGCGAAATTCCAGACTAATATATCTTTGGACCCAAATCTTCATAGACATGAAGACTGAAATATAATTGAAAAAGATTATAAAAATCGAATCTCTGGATCTGGTTCGGGAATATTCGGATTCATTCTGGTTTGAAATTATGGGTCTCAAATCCAAAATTTTATTAATTTTATACAAATATAATTGAAATGGATTTTAAAAAAATCGAGATTTATGGATACGGTCTAAGTATACTTGAACCTGAATCCATGCGGGTTCATATTTTTGAGATCGAGTTAATTTGATTAATATACAAATATAATTAATAAAAGATTTAAAAAATCAAGATCTATAGATTCGGTCCGGGTATACTCGGATTTGGATTTACGTGGGTCTATATTTTCATGACTTGGATTCAGAATTTTATTAATTTGAAACAAATATAATTTAAAAGTAAAAAAATTCAGATTTCTATTTCCGATTTGGTATACTTAGATTCATATCTACATGGGTTTGGAATTCTAGGATCCGACTCCAGAATATTATTAATTTATAAAAATATAATTAAAAAATAAAAAGAAATCAAATATCTGGATCCGGTTCAGGAATACTCGGATACATATCTACATGAGTACGAAATTCCATGATCGAGTCGAGAATTTTATTAATTTTTTACAAATATAATTGGAAAAGATTAAAATTTTGAATTTCCATATCCGGTCCAGATATACCCGGATCTAGATCCATGCGAATCTGAAATTTCGAGACATGAGTTTAGATTTTTTTTTTTAATTTTATACAAATATAATTGTTAAAAAAATTTGGATTTCTGGATATAAGTAATACTGAATCCATATCTACACGGGCCCAAAATTCTAGAATTTTATTAATTTTATACAAATATAATTGGAAAAAAAAAAAAAAAAAGGATTTTCGGATCCAATTAGAATATACGTGGATGGTCCAAGTCCGAATTTCATCATTCTTTGAAATGAGTTTTAGAAATTTTTCGTAAAATGACTTGCATATTTGTATTTTGTAAGTTGTTTTATAAAAAAAAATGACTTAATTTTTTTATTGATGTAAATAAATTTTCTATTAGTATTTCAAACACCGAAAAATAAGGAAAATATATTTTGAAAATTATTTTGCTGTAAAATAAACAGAGCGTTAATTGAAATCTGTATGAACATGAAAGGTAGTAATCTTTGTGGGCTTTTGTTTATCATTTATTAATTATATATGAACAAAATCTTTTTTATTCACCAATCTGGTCACTTAAGCAAGTTCGAGAGGTCGTGGTTGCAGCGAAGCGCGCGCGTTGGGAGCAATCCCTGCAAAAACTTTTATATTGTTTTTGCAGCTTGCCTTTCTGCCAACAATCCAAATAAGCCCAACCTGTAAAGGGTCAAACAATTCATAACATATTATTGCAATGCAAATGCGCACTTAGTTAATTCATTAATTAATTGCATACACTGTAAAATTTATTTTTTTTTTTATTTTTATTTTTTTAACGAGAAGAGATCCAGCCAACAGGTCTATAATATTATTATCCACATAAAGGACCCATAAAATCCAAAAATTTGAAACTGCAGCCCAAAACCCATAACTCCCATTTGCGTAAAAAATAAAATTGAACTCGAAATAGTACAGAGTTTGTTGAACAAACCCGAGAAATTTTGAAATATGAAAAATGATATAAAAGGGTTTTCACTTACCAAGTTGGGGACCTTAGGTCCTTTTGAGAATGATAAACCGGGCAGAAGTGCCCGAGCCCGAGGCACAGAGGCGCCCGACTTGATGAGAGGGATTAGACTCGGTAGAATTTGCACATGCAAAGACCGACCCGGGGCCGTCGTGTGACATGTTTTTGTACTTGTAACAATGAAAATGAGATTTGGAGTGAGCCAACTGAGGCATAGTCACGTACACCCAAAGAAACTTTACTGGAAACAAATAAGCAAATGAGGCTCATGAGTCTTCAAGCACTTATCAAGAATTATCAGGAATTATAAAGAGAATATGAGGGAAGTGAAGGAATCCCGACCCGACCTTGTAAAGAAAGAAAAGAAGAGGATCAAGTATCAAGCACCTCGGTATGCCGACCCGAGGATCAAGGTGAGGTGAGGTTTGATGTATCGTGCTTATATGTGAGTGATGTAAGCCCTACATGGAAGTTTGAGCCCCCAAAATGTTGATGAGATGGGAGTAGACCAGAGGCTTATCCTCTGACACATGGAACAACGTGGGAGTGGTTGAAATACAGGTTGGCACATGGGCATAACGTGTAGTAGTTACCAAAAAAGACTAGAATGATGAGTTTCAAGTGGTAGAGGGTGGTTGTGTCAGACGGCTAGAGCCACTGTTTGCAGAGCAATTGAAGAGAAGAGCATGGGCAATAATGACAGGATAACGTGGCTGACATCACGAGTTGGTGTAATAGTGGATATAAATGCACTATATAAAGGGGTTGAAGACTCAAATTTGGGGGTTTTTCTGCTCTCTGGTTAGCTCGTTTATTAGCATTTTTCATATTTTCACAACTTGTAAAAAGAAGAGCAAAAAGCTTAGTATTAGGGAGAGATAAAGCAGGTCGGTCCGACCCGAGCTGATAATAAAAATTCATTTTCTTTGCATCTGTGGACGTAGGTTGGAGCCACTTTCCACCGAATGACGTTAAATCATTTGTTTTCTTTTTGTTTTCTTATTTGTTTGTTAAGTTTGTTTTGGTTCCCAACTAACCAAATAAATTCACTACGTGAGGAAGGTTTGTTCGATGAATAAGTTCTCAGAATTGCCCCTGAAACGAAAAACAGCCGTTAACAAAATTGTAGTGCAATTGTAATGAAATTGGAATGTATAATGCAATCTAAAGTAACATATGATGAAGCAAAAGTGAAAGTTGATAGTAACTTTCATTTGGGTATCTTTTCCTTGAGAAATATCCAAAAGGTGGCTGGCTTGGCTTTGTCATGAAGTAAGGCTTTTATTGTTGGCTTAAATCATTATTCCCTTTTGAATTCTTATCCTTTCTTATATATAACTCAGTTAACTAACATTTTTTTGGTTAATTGAATGACCCGTGAACAAACAATTTGTTATTAAATTTTGGTCCTACCTACTTCTTCTAATCATTGTTCATTCCCATCAATCACTTCTCTGAATTCAGCAGCATGTCCTACAGTTCCACATAATTCATGTTATTGATAAGTGATAATATAAGATTAGAGTTAGCAATGAGTCGGGTTTTGGCCAAGTCTCAGTCCTGGTTCTTGTCCAAATCTTCTGATTCATAAAATATATTAAAGTCTAAATTCTCGAAAATCCTGTTTATTTATGAGAGGGTCGAGTCCGGCCCAAACCCGCTTGATAAGGGGCCGGACTGGGGCCAAACCCGACCCTAAATTTTCAAAAAAATATTAATTAAATAATAATATTTTTTTAAAAAAAATTGACATAACCTCACTATAAAACGAATTTTTACGAAATTTACACCCTATAAAATACATTATAATAAATTATTTAAAAGAACTCTTATTCCATAACTATTGAATTTTTTTAGCGGGTAAAATATTACTTTTCTGATATAATTTAAAACAAAAACAAGTTAGATAAACATCATTTGAGAAATAGAGAATAATTAGGTATTTTTAAAAAAATATATGAATTAATTAGGTAATTAACTTAAACTCTAGGGACTAAACTAACAAAACAGCTGGAATTTATAATAATAAAATGAGAAATTATCACAATCATGGATTAGTTTAGATATCACATGTTGTCTTTCTATAAAGTCGGACCATTCAACATGACCCAAACATATAATTTATGTAATCTCTTGTTGGTTTGTACACATATATTTAAGCGAGTATTATTTATTTATATTAGAATTAATTTTTTTGGGTCACATATATATGAATAGACCCGGCCGGCGGTTCGGTCCGGTTCTGAACCGGAATGGAACCGTCCGGTTTCAGTCCCGGTTCCATTCGGTTTTTTTTTTTTTATTGAAAATAAAAAATTGAGATTGATAAATCAATATAATTTAAAATTATGAATTTGAATTCATATAATACACTTACATTACATAATTACATTAAATTACAAATAAAATTCTTATCTAAAAAAAAATTATTATATAAATTCAAACCGGTTCCAACCGAAACCTTACGGTTCCGGTTGGAACCGAACCGGTTAGGTCCTGGTTCGGTTCTGGAACCGGTTGGAACCGGAACCACTCGATTCCAATCGGTTCGGTTCCAGTTCCGAACCGGAACCTTGGCCGGGTCTATTAATATGAAGACAATCTTTTTATTCCAATTACAACAAATATTTAAACTCTTATGAACGATCATGTCAAATTTAAGCGAGTCATTTGGACATAACTAATTTGAAGTGTCAACATTTTCCTACCCATACACAGTTCAATAACGTAGACGAGTGCTCAATGGGTGTTATTTGGTGGTGTGGGGTTTAGAATCTGATTTTCAGATTCTGAATTTGAATTCAATTAGTGCGTTTCTTGTAAGAATCCAAGACAACCGAGTTTTTACTTACTCCGCTTAAGTCCGAAATGAGTGGTTTAGCGGTAGGATTTTCAACAATTTTAAAAAAAATAAACAAATATTGAATTCCAAACTAGATATGAAAACATGATTATACTTATTGTTTTAATTTTCTTATATGATGGGGATTGGAGAACATATGTTAGCAGTAAATGAAAGAAAAAAAGGTTTGGTTTAATTTCCAATTTGAGACATTGATTGGAAGTCACATGCTTTACCATCATCCATAATTTTGAAACAAATCATGTCACGCCGATGGTAATAATTGGATACCTGAAATCAAAATCAAAATCAATATTTAATATTTGATATGTTTCCATAATTGAAAAAATTCATGGTTGGTATATGTATTCGAAAATGAATGAAAATTAGGATATCCGAAATGATTGAGATAACAAAAAAATTATGCCAAAATTTGGAAATTTTAAAAATATAATTAATTAATTTAGTTATCTAAAAATTATTTTTTATTATAAATATAATAATTTTTTTTTTGTTAGGATATTGGATATTCGAAATACTAAATTTATAATTGTCCAATATCTTTTTTGAATACCTAATTTCATATCAAAATATATCCATTATCCATAACTTCAGATATTGGATAATTATTTAGTCAGTTATAGAAGGATTTTCAATATATTTGACTAAATTATCATCTTTAGTCACACCAATGCAATAATTTCTCTTAATATATAGATAAATGTAGGAGATATATGTCAATTAAAAGTGTCTTGTAGGAAAAGTACAAAAGTGGAGGGACATATTCTCTAAATTAAAATGATGCATTTCTAGGCTTTTAAAGGCATTAGGAAATGATATAACTCTTATGAGGGTTACACCATAAACCAAATGGTGTCTTCAAATACACCTTCCATGCCTATAAATTAAGAGGCACTGAGATCATTTGGAGCATCCAGAAAATCATACAAGTCTTCCATGGTCTAGAGAGTCATTTAGAAAAAGAGAGAGTTTCATTTATCTTCCTTGTTCAAGTTCTTGTGAAAGGAGTGCCCATTTTACAAGAAGCATCCAAGTAATCCTGAGAGAACGTTAGCCACAAAATCATCCGTAGAACACCGAGGCAGGGGTTAATAAGTTCTTAAGGACAGAGACAACTCGACTTGGATTTCAGTTTCATCATCATCTTCAATATTTTTCCAGGTTTTTCTAAGTATCCATTGTTATGTTCTGTTTTGGAATAATTAAGATTAATTTGCATGTTAAAAATCAGTTAATGACACATATTTTCCAACAATATTAAGAACTTATTACTTTTAAAGTATTGTTAAATTGAATTTTACATCTTTTAAATAGTCTTATGCTTGGAAAATGTGTTATGTGCATGAAAAATACGCATGAGCGTTCGAACGCCCGACGAACGCGTAAGCAAAAATTTTTTTTTACGCAGTTTCGTTCGAACGTGTCTTTAAACGCAACTCGAACTCCAGTCTTTTGCTAAAGAACGTTCGAACACGTTTACGAACGCAACACGAACGAGAACTCTCTGGAAAACTTCGTTCGAACTTGTTTACGAACGTGAACTCACTGAAAAGTTTCGTTGGAACGGATGAACGAACATGACACTAACGAAATTAATCCTGGAATTATTTTGGATTAAAAAATAATAACATAGACTTAGATTAATTTATATTACCAGATGATATATATGTATAGCATATATACAGTAATGTTAACTCAGTAAAATCATATACTGTATTATTATAAACTTGGTAGTATATGTTTAAGTTAATATTATGGTGTTCAATTATCACAAGCATACACATAACGATAAAGTTGAAAATTAATTGTGTGTTGCATACTTGGCTGAGAATTAAAAGTGTAACTTTACACAAGTAATTTCGTCGAAGCTTGGTTGACTAATACATATACACATACAAATTTATTATTATATTATGAATTGAAGTGTAATACTAAGTTTGAATGTCTAAGATATTCTATTGAGAAAGTGTTTAAAAGATATTCTGTCAACAAGGCGATAAGAGCCTAAGTGGGCAGAGATTTAAATGGTTACTCCGGACCCCCCTCATCATCTGGGAATTTCCCTTTATTCATTTATCATAAGAAACCTTAGTCGTAAATTCAATGACTTGTATTATTTGGTACTACTGTCAAATATAACGACGAGTGGATTCTTAGTATATCACTTAAACAAGATCATATGTTTGATCGTTGTGTAATTTTTATTTTGCAGACTTATTGATTATTGTTGATTTTTCCAATTACACATGACTAGTGGAAATATCACAATAACGGTCGCTCATAGGGAGAAGCCGGAAAAGTTTGGTGGAGCAAACTTTAAACAATGGCAGAGCAAAATATTGTTCTATCTGACAACACTGCAGTTGGCTAAGTACCTCGAAGATCCTTCGGATCCTGTGGAGGGAGAAACGGAAACAACCAAGCAACTGTGAGAAGAGACATGGTCGTCAGGCGACTTCTTGTGCAAAAACTACCTCTTGGGAGGACTTGAAATTACCCTATACAATATTTTCCAATGCATGACTTCTACGAAGATTCTCTGGAAATCTCTCGAAAAGAAATACAAAACCGAGGTTGCCGGACAAAAGAAATTTATTGTGGGTAGGTTCATGGACTACAATATGGTAGATTCAAGGATAATGATGTCTCAGTTGGGTGAACTTCAGTTAATCATTCATAAAATATTGGATAAGGGCATGAAACTCTGCGAGACGTTTCAAGTTGCCACAATCATTGAAACATTACCGCCATCATGGAAGGACTTCAGAAGCTATCTAAAATACAAAAAGAAACAGATGAGTCTTGAAGACCTTGGAGTTCGATTGAGGATCAAAGATGACAACAAGAAGTCCGAGAAGGCCATCTATAAGACTATGGAGTCTAAGGCCAACATCGTCGAGGGTGGAAAGGGTTGAAAAAATAGAAAGAATAGTGGAGCTGATTCGTCCCAAGCAAACAAGAAGTTCAATGGGAAGTGCTACATCTGTAGAAAAAGTAGTCACATGGCAAAGGACTGCAGAAACAAGAAGTCTCGGGATAAAGGCAAGAAAAAGAAAAATGAGGCCCATGTCACTGAGGATGAGCAGCTAACCGATGAGATCTCATAGATGAACCTCTCAGCAGTTGTAACAGAAGCCAACTTGGTTGGGAATTCGAGAGAATGGTGGGTAGACACTGGGGCTACTCGTCATATATGTGCTGATAGCAAGATGTTTTCCTTGTATCAGAAGGTCGATGGTGGCGATCATCTGACAATGGGAAACTCGTCTACCTCTAGAGTGGTTGGACAAGGCACAATAGTTCTGAAGATGACATCTAGGAAAGAGCTTACATTGAAGAATGCTTTGCACGTTCCTGATATTCAGAAGAACCTGATTTCGGGTTCACTCCTTAGCAAGAATGGTTCCAAGCTTGTATTTGTTTCTGATAAGTTTATACTGAATAAGAATGATGTCTATGTAGGAAAAAAATACCTCACTGAGAGCCTTTTCAAGTTCAATGTAATGACTATCAATCGACACAGTGATAATAATAAAGCTACAACTTCTGCTTATATTATTGAGTCACAAAATATATGGCATGAGAGGTTATGACATGTTAATTATGATACAATATGTAAATTAATTAACTGGACTTTATACCTAAATTTACAATTGATAACCAAAATAAATGTGAGGCTTGTGTTGAAGAAAAAATGAACAAAACATCATTTCATTCCATAGAACGAAGTTCTGAACCTTTGGAACTTGTAAACTCTGATGTGTGTGATATGAATGTTGTGAAAATAAGAGTAGGTAAAAAGTACTTTGTAACTTTTATCGATGATAGCACAAGATTATGTTATGTGAGTTTGCTGAGGAGCAAAATTGAAGCTATTGAGAGCTTTATACACTATAAGAACGAAGTTGAAAATCAGCTTGGCAAGAAAATTAAAAGAATCAAGAGTGACAGATGATGTGAATATGTGTCACCATTCGATGAATATTGTTCCAATCATGGAATTATTCACAAAATCATTGCTCATTATTCGCCTCAACAAAATGGGATTGCGGAACGTAAAATCGAACGTTGAAGGAAATGATAAATGTCATGTTGACAGGCTCTGGTTTACCCTAGAACTTGTGGGGGAAGCCTTGCTTTCCGTCAATTACGTTATGAACAAGCTATCACACAAAAGATTGGACAAGACACCATATCAATTATGGAAATGTCACATGTCTTCCTACAAATATTTGAAAGTGTGTGGGTGTCTCGCCAAAGTAATGGTTTCTAAACCTAAGAATGTTAGAATAGGACTTAAGACTGTTGATTGTATATTCATTGGATATACTCACAATAATAATGTGTATTGATTCTTGGTACATAAGTCTGAAATTCCTAACATCAATCCAAATATGATAATTGAGTCAAGGAATGCAACATTCTTTGAAGAGACTTTTTCTTGTAATGAAATATAAAGAACATAGTCTCCCAAAAGAACTATTGATACTATTAA
>SKCR01040722.1:0-59650 GCA_019454045.1 Zanthoxylum bungeanum
ACAATTTGAGTTAAAATAAATTAAGATTGAATTGTTTGAGTGATTAGAAATTTTAAATTAAACTGCAATAATAAAATAAAATATTGGGGCTAGGGGATCCACTTTTAATATTTCAAATTTAGAAGTCTCACTTTTTATAATATATAAATTGTCATTATTACCCAATTAATTTATTTCAGGAATTAATTATGCCAAAACAAATCAAACCAGTCATAAAGACAGTGATAATTTTTATATATAACAAATCCAGTTAGGTACTCAATTATGCCAAATAAATAAAATCATCCATATAGGCGGTAACAAAGTTTGTCAATAATTAATCTAGAATTAAATTAAATATTAATCATTAGATTACCATTTATATATTATAATATAAGTGAGATTAATCTAAAATTTCATGTTAAAAGATTTTCACCCTTTTCCCCAGCGAAAAGAAATTAGTTACTCATAATTTGAATAAAAACACACATAATTTTTATTACTAAAAGAAAAGGAAATACAAGAAAGCTTTTAAAAATAAAACACACAAGACACTCTCTTCAATTCTTTAGAGAATACAGAGAAAGCATAAAAATAAATGTACTGAGTATCCTCTTTTTTATAAAGGATGTCCAGCATTCACAATTGCAAAAATGAAATTGTGAACAATTGTCAGACAATTGCATGCAATTATCAAGGTGGAGGGAACATCCACCTTTCGGTGGATGCTGACCTCCACCATTAATATTTATTATTATTATTTTTTTTACATTTGAAAATAATAATTACATATGGAATATTTTGGATTCTTCATCAATTTCGGTCTTGAAAACTTCAGAATTCGAAAGTATTATGAACATCAAAGTTGTATATCTTTGAGTCTTCTTTTATCTGGAACCTAAATCACCTTAATTAGATATGAGAGTAAAAATTTATGGACAAAATATGAATATTGCACAAGGTTGGAATTTCCGAAGTTGTACACTGTTAGAATACTCTATTAAATTTCTGGCCTCCGAAATCCAAATGTCAAATTCATTTTTCTAGATATGCATCCAAAGTATTATTTCACCTACATAAAAGATAAAAATCACAATAAAAATATATAAAACATAAATTTAATTATTATGCTAAATTAAGAGGATAAATGAAACTACAAGTGTAAAATGATTGATTTTTTTTAATAAATGTGTATTTTTTAGTGTTCATCAGTCGACATGTCCACGATTCTTTACAACTAATCAGAACACCATTTCTGATATATGCGATCCACCCTAGGTGATTGACTTTGGCCAAAGTCTTGAGAATTGTGACTTACTCACATGGATACCTAAACTCCTTATGGTACACATACGGTCTGATGGATCCTATCTTGATACGCACTTGATTAACAAGTGCATCGGTCCACACCCAATGAACATCTAGCGATCAGACCATGAAAGGTATCTGACATATATGGCATCAAAGTGTGAAGGATCACACAATCATATCCTATAGTTAAAGGATCACATATGCTACTCGATTCGAGGAGATTCTTATTGACGGTGGTGTGTAATTCCAACTATTAGGAATCACCTTGTGAGTCATTCAATATTCGCTCCAAAAAATACCCACATATCTATACGAGCTTCCCAAGTTCATGGTACATCAGGGTTAAACCATTGGAACTCCAATTCCAATAGAAAACATGTGATAGTCTTATAAGTTGTAGGAATTCGACCGTATTCCAAAACCAACGACGAGAAATATATACCTTTAAGAATAGTTTATAGTAGTAATATTATCCCAATGTCAGACCACCTAGTGTCTAGTATTACTACATGACTATTCTAAAGTCGATGTCATTCTTATATATATATATATATATATATATAAATCTAATATGCATAACGACATTACCATTAACAAAGTTTGAAATGAAAATGTAGTTATTTTATTAATAAATAATAAAATATAATGTACAATACATTATTCAGATTGGCGCTTCAAGCACCAACTTCAACAATTATAATTAAAATAAGGGAAAAAATCATTCTCAAAGTTTCACAATTCTACAAGAATATTTTAATACTAATTATCAAATTATAATATACATATTAATAAAGAATTATAATATAATATGAGGTTTATGTACAAAGAATTATAATCTATAGAGATAATGATTTCTATAGTCCTATAAATTATCCAGTTCTACACTTTAATTCTAAAAGAATTTTTATTTATTATTTAATATTTAATTTTATAAGTGAGTAAGTATCTGTAACGACCATCTCCCTAGAGCGGGCCCAACCCTAGAAAAGGGTCCGCGAACTACTTCATTTCGAGCATCTACATGTCATGCAACTGAACTAAATTTGCAAAGAAAATAATATTCCATAAAATACAATTCAATAAACCTCAAATAATTATTTTCAGCAAAAGTCTGCAAAACTATGAAAATGTCCTAAATCTCCTATCTCAAAAGTCAAAAGAAATGTTTGGACCAACCCGACTGGCGGTTGTGGTAAATGAGTCAAACCCTGATACTGATACTGCTACTGTTGCATTGGCGAACTACCTGGGATGTTTGGGAAAATTGGGTGAGCTTAAAGATCTCAGTAAGTAAAAACACTGGTACTCTCAAAATGACCTCGCCAATAAAATATGTATATATAATAATTAATATTTGAAAACAACAATTGTAATATAAGGGCTATCTCAGAAAAAAAATACTCACAACAAAACACCTCAATCAAACCAGGTTTGCTAGCCAGATTCAGTATAATAATGGATTGAAACCTTTGGGAAAGTATCAACATCTCATCTCCCAAGGTTTCTCACCATATAACCTCGCTTAATGTGCAAGAGAGGGATTGAACCACACGTCTCTGCTAACCTCACATCTCCGACCAAAATTATACTGAATCTGGTAGCATAACAATAATAACACACAATATCCAATACAACACATATGATCTCACTTCATTCATCATTCTCATCTCAAAGTCATAGAATACTCGAATACTTCAATCATAGTACAAACATACAGTTATACCCAAAATTTGTATTCACAATTTATGTTCTTATGCTATCAATTACTCAATATAATTTCCAACATGTATGTATAATATATTTATTCTATATTACGTAAACTCATATATCAAACATCAACCAACAAACTGTTGGGGTTTTGGCGCGGGCGCACGGAAGCTCGCGGTTCGGGTGAAATCGTAATTTTAAAATTTTTTAAATTACCGAATATTATTCAATGGAAAATATGAATAATTCATTCATATTTCACCTAAACATATTTATTCGATATCAAATAACGACATAAATAGTTAAGAAACATCGCAAAATTTTTACGAAAATATTTTTCCGCAAAATGACATAAAACACATTTTTGACCGAATTGACCACCCAATGCACATGAGGGCTGCCCAGGTCAGCCTCAATAGTGCTAGGCAGTTCATGGGCTGCATGAATAGTGACCAATTCACTGTTTGGGCAGCCGTCACCCGGTTGGCTCAAAAGTCACCCGGTAACGCCGTTTTCACCATTTTCGCACATTTCAACTCCGAAATAAAATCCGGCAATTGTTCCAACACCCAAAACACATTCAATACATTCATATGATATTATTTTCATAATATAAACCCATTTTTTCTAGAACTGATTTTGTAACAAAAATAATCAATTTTTCATGCTTTAATCCAACTTTTTCAATATTAATCAAATAATCACAACACCAATCCAAACCACCACTAATGAAGCACCCAAGAAGAATAATTCAGGCATTATAAGAGTGGTCATAATACTCTATAATGGCAACATATCATCAAATGATTAATTTGAACCAATATTACAATAATATCATTCAAATCAACTTCACACATGCAATAAGCCTCCAATTCCATCCTCCAAATCCAAAAGCCCCAAATTCTAAGAAGTAAACCCTAGAACCATTATAGTAATTAAAGAACAAGAAACTAATTTCCTAAACTTAAGACTATTAAAGATTACCTCTTATTCTTCAACTTTCCTTAAGCTTTTCTTGAATTTTTCACTTTCTTTTTCCTTGAATCATCAAGCTATTTGAGAGTGTTTTGGAAGATGAAAGAACCGGCCATGGCTTCCCTTGGAAGCAAAAGAAAATTTTTTACTTTAAAAAATGGTGATGACCAACTTTTCAAGGGTGTTTTGGTCATTTTTGCATTTTAATTTCATTAAATTAAAATTAAACTTTATGTTAGCAAATCAAATTTGCACACCTAAATTTTAATTAAAACATGTCACATGTATCAATAATAATTAGCCATATAACATAACAATTATGAAATATAAATATCATTTAATTATTTAAATATTTAACATTTAAATATCTAAAAAATTAATTAATATAATTATTATTATATATGTACTTTTATTTACATTAAATAACAAATACATATATTAATGGCATGTGTCAAAGTCTCTTTTAACAATTAATTAATGTGTATCTAATTGACACGCTCGAAAAGTGGTCTTTTACTCCCAAGTATAAGAGTGTGGAATAATTAAAAACCTGGTGAGTCCGGGGTCGATCCACAGAGAAGAGATTTAGCAAAATAGAATAATGAACAGTGTGGAAAAGAAAAGTTTGATCTGTTGAAGTAGTTGGAGACTTTTAGGTTGGAATGCAATAATAGAATGAAATGCTGGAGTTAGGGGATCAACTTTTAGTCTTTTAAACATTTAGAAATCTCGTTTTATTATAATTTATAAATTATCTTTGTTACCCACTTAATTTATTACAGGAATTAATAATGCCAATATAAAGAACCAGCCATTAAGGCGGTAAATTTTTATGTCGATAATTAGTCCTACCAAGGTATAAGGCTGAGCATCGGTTCCGGTTCTACCCGGAACCGATTGGAACCGGACCGATTTTCCGGGTTTGGAATCGGAACCGGTTATAATCGGTCCGGTTCCGGTTCCAAAATAAAGGAATCGATTTTAAATGGTCCGGTTCGGGTTCCAAAATGATCGGAACCGGAACCGGACCAAAGAACCGATTTTTGGAGATAATTAATATTAGTATCAAGTATCTTGAACGAAATAATAATTTTACAACAAAGGTACTGCAGTAAGTACTACTGAACTGGTAAACTATCCAAAATAATTCATTTACCTGATATGAAAGCTTTGATAATTGACGCTTATACTGGTTAAAATTACTTGCTAAGAGCTTCCGACAAAATAATAAATATAGAATTTAATGGACACAATTACCATGGAGTTGTGAATCATCGGTACCAGTAACTACATGATGCTTCTTTCCTGCAATATCCACTTTCATAAAACTTACAAACTCTCTGGGTTCGAATGGCAGCCTAAAAGAACCTCCATTTTCAACATCAAATATCGTCTGCCCATTCCTTACCGAGCTACTCCGATCAAAGTTTGATAATATAATATAAATAGGATAATTCAGAATCAGACCGGAACCGGACCGGAACCGAATGAGAACCGATTAATAGGGTACCATATTTAATTGGGTAGGTTCCGGTTCCACTTAATTAGGAACCGATTTTTTCCGGGTAGGTTCCAGTTCCATGCGGAACCGGAACCGAAACCGGTTTTGCTCACCCTTATCAAGGTACTAAGTATGCCAAAAACATAAAACCGACCATAAAGGCGGTGATACCGTTTGTCTATAACAAGTCCTATCAAGGTACTTAATTATGCCAAAATCGTATAAAACCAGCCATATATGTGGTGGAAAGATAAAAACAGCCATAAAGGCGGTAGACAGACAAAACCAACCATAAAGGCGGAAGAAAGATAAAACCGGCCTTAAAGGTGGAAGAAAGATAAAACCGGCCATAAAGGCGGTAGAAAGATAAAACCAGCCATAAAGGCGGTAGACAGATAAAACCAGCCATAAAGGCGGTAGAAATATTGTCAATATAAATCTAGATTTAAATCAAGTTTTAATCATTAGATTTCAATTTATTTATTATAATAGAGCGAGTTTATCTATGTTTCCATTATAAAAGCTTCACCCTTACCCCAGTAGAAAAAAAAAATTAGCTACTTATTTTGTAATAAAACATACTCATACTTTTATTATTGAAAGAAAAAGACATTACAAAAAGCTTTAAGTAAATAAACAAACAAGACTCTCTCCAAGATTTACAGAGGAATCAGAAAAGAAGTATGAAAATTTCTAATGCCGGACGCTCCTATTTATAGGCAACTTGGCCACCCAGACCAGCAAATGCATGTTGTGGACACATGTCAGAGAATGGTGAAGCCACAATGGGGACACGTGTCAGAAAATGGTGAAGCCACGTTGGGGACACGTGTCAGAGAATGGTGAAGCCATGTGGGGACACGTGTCGCGACGTAAAGGTTCCACGTGTCACGATGTGCTTGCAGAATTTACGACGTGTTTGCAGAATTTACGACGTGCTTGTAGAATTTACGACGTACTTGTAGAATTTACGACATGCTTGTAGAATTTACGACGTGCTTGCAGAATTTCCATTTTTATTATTTTTTTCACGTCTGATTTGTCCCGTCGAGCTTTTGAGCAGTATTTTTCCTGACAAAAACATAAAATAACACAGTAAAAGCACTCAAAGCATAACTTTAAAATATTATTTCACAAATGTGTCAATTTAAGGGGATTAGTGAAACTGTAAGTGTAAAATGATTAAGTTATCGTCTAATAAATATTCACTTTTTAGTATTCATCACACCCCCAACCAGCTTATTACTAGTCCCTAGTAATTCAAGCGAAAGAAAAATTCTTATCTAAGTCAACAATTGTTTTCTTTCTTTCTGAATGATCAAATAAATGACTTATCCTGTACTTTTTTACCATTCTTCCATATACTCATAAAACAAGGTATTAATCAATATATTGTGCCCACAATATCACATGTATTTATTGAAAAGAGAGTAATATTTTTGTCCTAAAATTATATTAGAGTTTACACATTTTTTGGCAGTGAAAGTTTATTTGTAAACATATCTTCAATCCATGTATCGAACTTTGGGCCAGTGACTCTCAAACCATTTGGTTTTAGGGCACTAGGTGTTAAGACACCCCTACGGACTTAATTGCTCGGATCTCAGATAAACAATGTTTGATTTCCTTAAGCTTTATTTTTAACCCTTGTAACGAGCTTTGGCCCAGTAATTCCCAGACCAGTTGGCCTTAGGGTACTAAGTGTTAAAACACTCATTCGGACTTAATTGCTCAGGTTAGAAAGGCTACGAAACGAACTTTATTCAAACTTCTTATTTTTTCTCTTTTTTTTTTCTTTTTTTTTTTTGCATAGTAAAAAATATCACTGCTTTTAGGTGTTCCTCCAACAAATTAGAGAACTGAATATTACAGAATTTTCACTTACCACCTATGGTCATATGTTACCATATGTTGATAATATCTGCCAGACTAGCATATAAAGATCAAATTTAATCAATGTTATGGAGAATTCATAAATTTAAATGATTCAAAAAGAAATGAACGATAAATAAGTTGTTACAAATTATATTGAGATGCGCCTCAGGAGTGAAAACTCCTTACACTGCCACCTCTGAACAAAAATTCCACTTGGTTTAGAAATAAAATTTGTTGTTAGTTTGTGTGTATATATGTGGATATATATTTTTACACATAAAATAACAACACAGTAAAAACTAACTCATGAAAACAGACATAAACATGAAAATTATTTATTTCCTAAACTATCCTCCCCCCAACTAAAACGAGACATTGTCCCTAATGTTTAAAGAAAGAAAGAAAGAGTTTAGAAGATATCACATGGTTATTGTGGAATTGACAGTTATAACTAAAGATTACAGATTAAGGTCCAGGTTTACTTTGCGTTTTGCCACGATCGTTACCAGACTAGTTCAACTTGGAAAGAATAAGGTCGATTTTTGGTTCATAAGCTAAGAGTTGGTCAATTAAATCATCAAATGTTCGTGCAGTTAGGAAGATTCTCTTACCGGTTTTGAAATAAACCCATTCTTTTGGCATCTTCAAGAAATACAAAAAGAAAATCGAAAAAACCATTAACATTAAAAGCCCAATAGGTTTTTGGTGAATATTCAAGTTTGCCCATGACGCAACAGTGAATATTTCTTCCAACGTTCCGAGCCCACCTGGTAAAGCAATGAAAGCATCAGCATGATTGATCATTTCAGTAAGTCTTTCAGACATACCTGGGACAATACATTCTTCTCCATTTGATTTTCTGATGATGTGGCTTTCTGTTAAAGGTTTTGAGATGATCCCCAAAACTTGACTTCCACCTTCTTGTAAAGCTTTTGAAATACACCCCATCAATCCAAGATTGCCACCGCCATATACTAAGTGCATATTTCTGTTTGCCATAACTCTACCCAATTCTCTTGCTCCCTCAAAAAATTCTGGTTTAGTTCCGTAGCTAGTTCCATAAAATACACAGATATTAGTGAATCGTCATTTTGAATTTGTCTCCATTTGTGTTACCTCTCTTAGCTAGATGTGTTGAGGAAAGGGAGATGACGAGCTGAATTTATAGATCCTGAAAAGGGTGAGTGAGGAATGCACTAATATCTGCAAAATGACAACTATAAGAAAAATAGATCGTGAAAAAAAAGTTAGATACTGTCGGCAAAAAGTAAAGGAAAACAGTAATTTAAAGTAAAGAAAATCAATGCAATAATAAGTACTGTTAGTTGTAATTGTGGCTCACATCTTCCTCTGGTTTTACGTCCAGTAACGGCTTGAACGCCCTCTATGGGTCGGGGATAGGCTTCCCATCCAATTTTCTTATAAATTGGCAAACATGGTCTTGTAAAGTCAGATTCCCGAGACTGTATGGTTGTATTTCCTTATGAAATTGTGTGTGTAATATGAGAATTTCACAATGAACATATCCACTAGGATGCGTCTCAAGAGTCAATGATATATCATCAAAAGGCTCCTTACTCAGTCCATCCCTAATGAATTGTATTTTATCCTCACGATTATCGGACACCATTCCTAAAGAACGACAACGAGTGTTGCACGTACAACGTTCACACTTATAACACAAACGCCCATTTATTTAGCTCTTATTTTTAGAATATGTGCTTTTCCCTGAACCAGACATGTAAGGAATGAAGGAGTCAGATGACTCACCTGCCAAATGAACCCTTGTTTCGATTACCCAACGAATATCACTAGGAATACCATGAATCATAAGAATTCATTCTTTCTGTGCGGGCTTTGTAAATTTTAATCAGAGCATTTCGGGAAGTGCATGAAAATATTTATGGAGGGTTGCGAGAGTTTCTTCCATGCCTTGGTTTGTGGGGTATCAGTATTTTTAGGAAACTGAAATAACCGACTTGAGTCACGGAGTACCGTTATCCACTGCTTTACCGGGGTGTGTGAGATAAAATAAAAGAACAAGAACACTGCAAAACTAAGAAAAATGGAAATTACAGAAATATTAAACAGAACATGAAAGAAACTACATCAATCAAGGTATACTGGGTCTGACAGGAAAAAAATTTCTTGAAATTTTGAGTACTCTAAAAAGGGTTTCAGACGCTGTCCGTTAACTTTAAATACATCACCGTCCATAGGATTCTCAATGTTAATAGCCCCGTATGGGTAAACATGTTTCACAATAAATGGGCTACTCCATTTGGATTTTAACTTTTCAGGAAATAAATGAAGACGAGAATTATAAAGCAAAACCTTTTGACCAACCTCAAATATTTTTCGTGAAATTCGACTATCATGAAAGGCTTTAGTTTTAGCTTTAAGAATTTTCGTATTCTCATATGAATCATTCCTTAATTCTTCAAGTTCATTTAGTTGCAATTTACGTTCATGACCAGCATTTTCAAGGTTTGAATTAAATGCTTTAATAGCCCAAAATGCCTGCTCAATGCTAGTTCTACAGGCAAATGACAAGGTTTTCCATAAACTAGACGATAGGAGACATACCCAAGGATATTTTGAAAGCTGTTCGATATGCCCAGAGTGCATCAGTTAGTCGAAGAGACCAATCTTTGCGATTTGGGTTAACCATTTTTTTCTAGAATTTGTTTAATTTCCCTATTTGCTAATTCTACTTGTTCATTTGTCTGGGGGTGATAAGAGGTGGAAACTTTGTGTGTGACTCCATACTTTTTCATTAAGGATTCAAATGGTCTATTACAAAAGTGTTTACCTCTATCACTTATGATGGCCCGAGGAATTCCAAATCGACTCAACAAGTTTTCTTTTAAAAATTTGATCACATTTGTGTGATCATTGTTCCGACAAGGAATTGCCTCGACCCATTTTGAAACATAGTCGACTGCAACTAAAATATATAAGAATCCAAAGGATGGTGGAAATGGGCCCATGAAATCTATCCCCCAACAATCAAAGATTTTGATGACAAGAATGGGATTTAAAGGCATTATGTTTCTTTTTGAAATAGATCCCAACTTTTGACAATTTTCGCAAGTTTTGAAAGTGTATGTATCTTTAAAAATGGTAGGCCAATAAAATCCACACTGTAAGATTTTTGCAGCGATTTTCTTAGATGAGAAATGACCTCCACATGCTTCTGAATGACATAATTGAATAACACCACTTATCTCACTATCAGGTATGCATCGTCTGAAAATCTGATCAGGGCAGCATTTAAACAGATAAGGATCATCCCAGTAGAATATTTTGACCTCGGTCAAAAATTTCCTCTTATCTTATTGGCTCCAGTCTGGAGGTATCTTTCCTCTTGCAAGGAAATTAACAATATTAGCATACCAAGGCATTACGTTTACCGAAAATAAAAATTCATCGGGGAAAGAATCATTGATAGGAGTGGTATCGATAGTGACTTATTTGTGAGTCTTGATAATGATCTGCAACCGTGTCCCTTTTGCTACGTTCTTGTTTTTGTCTTTGATTGTGAGATTGAATTCTTGAAGCAACAAAATCCACCTTATTAATCTTGGCTTGGAATCCTGTTTAGACATCAAATATCTAACAGAATCATGATCAGAGTAAACAACAGTTGAAGAACCGATTAAATATGATCGAAATTTATCCAATGTAAATATTACAGCAAGTAGTTCTTTTCTGTGGTAGTGTAATTCATTTGTGCACTGTTTAATGTTCTACTAGCGTAATATATCACATGCGGCTTACCTTTCTTTCTCTGCCCTAGAACTGCACCAACTGCATAATCACTAGCATCACACATTAGCTCAAAGGGCAAAGACCAATCATGGGATTGCATAATAGAGCAAAAGACTGATAATTTTTTGGAATGATTTTTGATATTCTTCTGTCCATTCAAATGTTGCATCTTTTAATATGAGGTTACATAAGGGTCTGGATATGGTACTAAAGTCTTTAATGAACCTCCTATAAAATCCTGCATGTCCTAAAAAAAAACGAATGTCCCTGACTGTTTTTGGTGATGGTAATTTAGAAATGACCTCTATTTTTGCTTTGTCAACCTCAATACCTTTAGACGACACAACATGTCCTAAAATAATTCCTGAATCAGTCATGAAATGGTATTTTTCCCAATTTAACACAAGTCTTTTTTCTTCACATCTTTTCAAAATTTTCCAGATTAGTCAAGCAATTATCAAATGAATTTCCAAAGACAGTTATATCATCCATAAAGACCTCTAAATAGTGTTCAACCATGTCACTAAATATACTCAACATGTATCGTTGGAATGTTGCAGATGCATTACAAAGTCCAAATGGCATTTTTCTAAATACAAATGTTCCAAAGGGGCATGTGAATGTGGTCTTTTCCTGATCTTCTAAAGCAATAGGAATCTGATAATAACCTGAGTAACCATCAAGAAAATAATAATAAGGGTGTCTAGCTACTCTTTCTAAAATTTGGTCAAGAAATGGCAAATGAAAATGATATTTTCTAGTTGCGTCATTCAATTTTCTATAATCAATGCACATACGCCAACTAGATGAAATGCGAGTTGGGATTAATTCCCCTTTATCATTTTTTACAACAGTGATTCCAGACTTTTTAGGTACAACCTGTGTATGACTTACCCACTTACTATCAGAAATATGATAGATAATGCATGCATCAAGAAGTTTAAGGACCTCAGTTTTTACTACTTCTTTCATCTGAGGGTTTTAATCTTATTTGGGATGACGATATGTCCTAGCATTATCTTCTAGATGTATTCGGTGTGTGCAGATTAATGGATTAATACCTTTTATGTCTTTTAGAGTCAATCCAATAGCTAGTTTATGTTCTTTCAACACATTTAAAAGTTTACCTTCTTGATCGCTTGTGAGAGAAGAAGAAATTACCTCATGGCAAGTTTGATTATCTTCTAGAAATGCATATTTCAGTCATTCTGGCAAAGCTTTTAACTCCAAATTGGGTGCTTCTTCATGTTTTTTTCTTCTAATGTTCCCAGTTCTTCATTTCAAAGTTTTCAATCCCTCGTCTTCCAATACCTGTGTAGAGTCAAGTAGAAAATCATTAGTAATATCCGAATTTATTTGCGCACTTGACTCAACAAAATTAGCAGTAAAAAAATCATAGGATCAGATAAACTTCCCCTGATATGCTCCTCCACAATAGCTTCAATTGATTCTACGCTTTCATTTTCATTATCTCCATCATATGGCTGTTTGCACATGTTAAAAATATTTAGCTCTAATGTTATGTTGCCAAAAGAAAGATTCATAATTCCATTCCTGCAATTATTAAAGCGTTAGCTGTTGCTAAAAATGGTCGACCAAGTATTACATGGATTGGCTTATAACTCTCTGTCACAGGTTTTGTTTCTAAAACAATAAAATCCACAGGATATACGAATTTATCGATTTCTAATAACACATCTTCCATAATTCCTTTTGGTACCTTAACTGATCTATCGGCAAGTAAAATGGTAGTTGAGGTTGGTTTCATCTCACCGATATTAAGTTGTTGGTAAACCGAAAATGGCAGTAAATTTACACTAGCTCCAAGATCAAACAAAGTATGTTCAATGTTTTGATTTCCAATAATACAAGAAATAGTTGGACAACCGGGGTCTTTGTATTTTAATGCATTATTAGTTGAGAGAATGGAACTTACCTGTTCAGCTAGAAAAGCTTTATTTCTTACCTGGTGTTTTCTTTTAACGGTGCACAAATCTTTCAGAAATTTGGCATAAGATGGTATTTATTGGATGGCATCTAACAAAGGGATATTGGCACTTTACCTGTTTGAATATTTCATAAATATTTGGGGAATGGTTCAATTTATTTATTTTTAATGCCTGAGGAAATGAAGGTGCATGAGAAAAATTGTTATTATCGACGACGGGTAATGGCTCATCAACCATTTCCTTACCCTCTGATTCTGATTTATTCTCAGTTTCACGAGGTTCAAGAATAGGTCTGTGGATGTTATTACCACTGCGAAGAGTAATAACAGATTTGACTTGGTCTAAGTGTTGAATTCCAGAACTACCATCGTGAGGGTTTTGATGGCTCTTGGGATTTGACTGAGGTTGTGCAAGAAACTTACTTTTTTCTTTAATGGCCAAAGCAGATGTGATTTTATCAAAAGTTTCCTTCAAATAATTCATCATTTGTGCATTTTGGTTATTGATGGTTTCTTATTTTTCCATGAATGCACTCAAGTTATCTTCAATGGTTTTCTTAGGTGGTGGGACATATGGTGCATAATTCTGGGAATTTCGAAAATTCTGGTGTGGAAACTGGGGAGGTTGGTGTGAAGGTTGTGCTTGGTTATCATTCCTCCAATTGAAGTTGGATGGTTTCTCCAACCAGATTATAGGTCTGTAAGTATGGGTTTGGATTTGGTCTATTGAATGTGTTTATGGAACTGACCTGGTCATGGAGACAATCTTTCAGGGCTGGTAAGGACGGGCAAACTTCTGTGACATGTTTATTTGAACTACAAATTTGACATATGATTTCCTGAACTGACTTGACATGATCCCTCTTCCCTGTTTCTAAAGCCTCAATTTTTTTAGACAAAAATGCATACTTGGCAGCAAGGTCATGGTCTTCCCTAAGGTTAAACATACCTCTACCAGATGGCTGTGGTTTAACAGATGACTCATATGTACCAATTGTATCTCATTGTTGTGTATTCTCTGATATATGCTCTAGGTAATCTAGTGCATCTTCGGCATCTTTGTCCCTAAACTCACCATTACACATCATCCCTACTACTTGTCTACCTTGGGGTGTTAAACCCTCGTAGAATTGGCAACTAATCTCCATGTTTCAAACCCATGATGTGGACAAATATTTAACATCTCTTTATACCTCTGCCAACATTGGTAAAATATTTCCCTCGACTCTTGTGTGAATGTTGTAATTCTTCTCTTAAAGGAATTTGTCCTGTGAGTGGGAAAGAACTTTTTAGGAAACTGCTCTTGTAAATCATCCCATGTTCTAATAGATCCTGACCTAAGGTTTTGTAGCCAAATTTTAGCTTTATCTTTAAAGAAAAGGGAAAAAAACTTTAACCGAATTATATTCATGCTACAATTTTGGTATGTGCAAGTGTTACATAATTCTTCAAACTCTCTTAGGTGCTGATAAGGTTTTCTGATTCTAGACAGTGGAATGTGGGTAAAAGATTGATGACACTTGACTTAAAGTTGAAACATGCTGCTTCTGGTGGGGAAAAACAATACAAGATGGTGAACCTGACCTAGTGGGATTCATGAATTGTCTGAGTGTCCTAGGGTGATTAGGATCTCCATACTGAGACTCGTTTTCTTCCTGATTAACTGGGTTTTCAACTTGGGCAGGTGGATTCTCAATTTGGTTTTCAGCCATTCTGACTAACAATGAAGGTGATGAGGACTCTCTTTTTAATCTGTCACTAGATGTTCGAGACCAGTATTTCATGCAACTTAAAAAAAAACTATATGTAAAAATTTGAAATTGCAAATAAAACTTAAAAACGAAATTAAACTAAGAAAAGAACAAATAAAGGAAATACAGATGTAGTGATTTACATCTAAAAACGTCCTCTAACCCTCGTCAATTCTGATCTCAATTGAATTTCTCGTTCATTTTTTTCAATGTCTTGAATTATGTTTTCGTGAAGTTTTATGAGAGCATCTTTACGTGGGGATGGTTCAAAAAAATATTTAATGAACATCAAACACCTTTTAAGTTGATTTTTCTGTTTCCTGTAACCAAAAAAAATTAAGAACAAGGTCTCTCTATATGTGGGATTTCTGGGTTCAGGGTTCATCAAGGATTAATCAGGACAGTTGGGTCTACATAAAAACAAGAACAAATAAAGAAAAATAAGATGCAGAAATAAAATAAAAACAAATACGAAATAAAAATAAAGAAAAGAAAAGTAGAGACAGAAAAAATTAATAAATATTCTATCTACTAAATAATACTTCCCCGGCAACGGCGCCAAAAACTTGACACGCTCGAAAAGTGGTCTTTTACTCCTAAGTATAAGAGTGTCGAAGTAATAAAATAACCCGGTGAGTCTGGGGTCGATCCACAGAGAAGAGATTTAGCAAAATAGAATAATGAACAGTACGGAAAAGAAAAGTTTGATTTGTTGAAGTAGTTGGAGACTTTTAGGTTGGAATGCAATATAGAATGAAATGCTGGAGTTAGGGGATCCACTTTTAGTCTTTTAAACATTTAGTAATCTCGCTTTATTATAATAATAAATTACTTTTGTTACCCACTTAATTTATTACAGGAATTAATTATGCCAATATAAAGAACCAGCCATAAAGGCGGTAATCATTTATGTCGATAATTAGTCCTACCAAGGTACTAAGTATGCCAAAAACATAAAACCGACCATAAAGGCGGTGATACCGTTTGTCTATAACAAGTCCTATCAAGGTACTTAATTATGCCAAAATCGTATAAAACCAGCCATATAGGTGGTGGAAAGATAAAACCAGCCATAAAGGCGGTAGACAGATAAAACCAGCCATAAAGGCGGTAGAAAGATAAAACCGGCCATAAAGGCAGTAGAAAGATAAAACCAGCCATAAAGGCGGTAGACAGATAAAACCAGCCATAAAGGCGGTAGAAAGATTGTCAATAATTAATCTAGATTTAAATCAAGTTTTAATCATTAGATTTCAATTTATTTATTATAATAGAAACGAGTTTAATCTATGATTCCATTATAAAAGCTTCACCCTTACCCCATCAGAAAAGAAATTAGCTACTCATTTTATATAAAACATACTCGTACGTTTATTATTGAAAGAAAAAGACATTACAAAAAGCTTTAAGTAAATAAACAAACAAGACTCTCTCCAAGATTTACAGAGGAATCAGGAAAGAAAGTAAGGAAATTTCTAATGTCAGACACTCTTATTTATAGGAAACTTGGCCACCCAGACCAGCGAATGCATGTTGTGGACACGTGTCAGAGAATGGTGAAGCCATGTTGGGGACACGTGTCAGAGAATGGTGAAGCCACGTTAGGGATACGTGTCACGACGCAAAGGTTCCACGTGTCAGGACGTGCTTGCAGAATTTACGACGTGCTTGCAGAATTTACATTTTTATTATTTTTTCACGTCTGATTTGTCCCGTCGAGCTTCCGAGCAGTATTTTTCCTGACAAAAACATAAAATAACACAGTAAAAGCACTCAAAGCATAACATTAAAATATTATTTCACAAATGTGTCAATTTAAGGGGATTAGTGAAACTATAAGTGTAAAATGATTAACTTATCGTCTAATAAATATGCATTTTTTAGTATTCATCACTATTCAAATTATGTATCAAATACAAATACACTATAATTACGATTAACCAAAAATGCCCTTATGCTTATGTTTTCGTTTAACCGTTTAAACGATTCGAATTAACTCATTTAATTCGGTGAAGTGTTATGAATAATATGTATTATTCACAACGTATTGCCCAATTGCTCAGCGAGTACACTTCATATTATGGGACTATCTAAGTTTAGGTTTATCCGTCACGAAATTTAATTTCGTGTCCATAATTCACCCACTCATGAATTATGACGACCACGGATAATCTCGCTAAACTATGCAAGTCGAGGCCATTGCATACATATAATCCCTCTGTCACAGGCTATCCATATTATACCTGGGATATAGATAAGAACGTCAAATCCTTATGGTATAATATAGTCGACTTTCAAATTTACGATATCTAAATAACACTCGGAACTTGATTCCGAAGTTATACTACGACCATGGATTTACTAGATCGTAAACACGTGCATGATACATATGCCATGTACACAGAACTGATGAATTCTATCTTGATACACACCGATATCATGAGCATCAGTCCACACCCAACGAACATGCGGAGGTCTGATCTAAATAGATCAGTGACGTGACTACCATCAAAGTGTGGAGGATAACTCATATATCCACTGTGGTATCTCAAGTCGAAGGACCACTATGCTCGCTCAACTCGAGAAGATTCGTATTGACGTTGGTGTACCATCTATTAGGAAATATTCAGTGAGTCGTTTAGTGTTGATCAAATAAACACCTACATGTCTATACGAGTCTCCCGAGACTCATGGTTCATTGGGATAAACCATCAGACCAAGTCACGATATATGACATGTACTGGCCTCAACGGATTTTACTAACCGACCCTGGTTAGTAAATCTTTAGCAGAAACTTTATTTAAGGATATAAAACTTATAGTGACGCTTCCCAATGTCAATTACAAATTACGGTGTAACTGCACACTACGTTGGAAATCCTAAGGTCTTTGTCTAATATATACGTATCACTAAATCAGATTTAGTTTCAATCTAATCTTAATTAGATATCTAATCGTAATTATATCGAATATGTATATAAAAGACAAGAGGTGCTACCATTAAATAAGTAATATTATGAAAAAAAGCATTATTCGTATTCATGAATCAGACATAAATACGATCCAGATTGGTACTTCGTGCACCAACCCTAAAAATTTCTCCCACTTGCTCTAGTGCCAATCCACGGTATCATATACACATCTCAATGTGTATCATATACTCATGGCCCTCAAGAGCTCACCTAACACTCAAGAGGTAGGAAACAACAAGTAAGCCCGCTTTAACAAATTGAGTTTGTCCAACAAACCCAATCGCTTCCCTTAACCATCGTCATTCATATTTTGTAGAACCCAAGTTATACATCAATATGACTCAGATGCGACATCAATATTGTGCTACAGCTATTAAGTTGTCTATGTATTTATGGATCAAATCTAAAATACTTTGCAGACAACCGCAAGCACAACACTAATATCAAACTTCTAATCTATAAGGTCACTATGCAACTTCATAAGT
Organism: Zanthoxylum bungeanum; assembly: GCA_019454045.1. NCBI lineage: Eukaryota > Viridiplantae > Streptophyta > Magnoliopsida > Sapindales > Rutaceae > Zanthoxylum > Zanthoxylum bungeanum. Next base: position 18,275 of record SKCR01040722.1, read on the forward strand.
CAATACTTCATAAGTTACAACTAATTCTACTAATTCATTAGAATCAACAGTGACACTCCCACTGCATCTTTTCTGACTTTATATGACACATACCATCTAATATCATAATTAGACTCAAAACTAATCTGACCCTAATGGTTGCGGATTATATTCTCCATGAATAAGAAACTTGTTCTTAATATCTCAATGATAATAAATAACATGTTTCAAGACACATCCTATGGTCTGCAGCATATCAAAATAACTTGTAACAATTACAATTAAATTGATATCTTTAATTGTACATAATACAATATTCATTATGCCATCATCCTATAATGCATAAGATTGACTAGACATTCTAATCAATTTCTCTTTCGAATAATGAATCATCATTTACGAAAGATGAATACAATATATAAGAGATACACTAACTGTCAAACAGTTATACTAACTGTCATACATATAGTCTTGTTGTGTCCTTTTTTAGATCATATCTAATGCATGACTAATGGGAATATCTCACAAGTCTCTTAGCTTTATATCGTATATAAATCTTTATATCGAATATAACAAAGACTACTCTCATTGCTTTCACGGAGAAAAGAAGACTTAGGTAAACCTTTTACCTTACTGAACATCTCATTATTACATTAGTAATGATAATGTTGTTAGGATATACAATACTACAAAGAAATTTGTACGCTCCCACTGACCCTACTAACAAATATGTATTATCTATGCTTTGATAAAATCAGACAATCTGACTGTATCAAAATTAGAGAACATAGATTTCCGGAAAGCTTATCTGAGTCTACAATAGGCTCTATAAGCCAGTATATCAAACTGTGATCTTTGCAGAATACAAACTCTATGGCCATTCTTGAATGAACTCTTCAAACAAAGAAACCACAACAGATCTCTCATTCGAAGAAAACATTCAGGAACGCCACTTTGCATTCTTTAGCCAAAATACATAGTTTAATATCAACATTAACCGACAAATCTTTAATCATTCAATTTGTGCGACTAGAGACAAGTTTTCTCAGAATCTATAATAGATCACCGAGTATAACTTTTCTCACTGTCATACTATAAAGGTCAAAACTTTAACAAGTTCACTTAGTTTTTGCTGCGTAAACAATTTGCACATGTTATGAACGATTCATAACGAAAGCTTAATCAAGTTCAATAACTTGATCGTAGTAAGCTATGAACAATCTTAGATTTATGGTTCAATGCTAACTTCCGAAATCGATATCAAATATCGCTCCCACTATAAGTTATATGATAATTTTCTTCGATAAGAAAAAAACAGAACCATTAAGTATCAAATACTTTGCAAATGATTCTGATATCCTATTGGACTTATATGAAAGCTATCTAAGGGTCTTTTTTTATCTAATTAATTATGTAGTTCCATTTATAGCTTATCATTCGCACATTTGACTTCAATAAGTCAAGTCTTTTCTACAAAGGTCAACATCCGATGTTACACACCAAGTAATAAATAATTTTATTACACTGGATTATAGAAAAAGATATTTTATCAAATAGAATACAATATTCCATTAAATAGAATAAATGATAAACTTTACTTGTACCTCCAAGGCGCAAATACTTTCAATTATATAACCATTATACAAAAGAAAAATTCAAATCTCAAACTTTTCAAGATTAGAATTTTCTGCTTATACATATGGAACAATAATTAAAAGGATGAATTAGTGTAACTGGAGTATAACCCCCAAGGGTATTGAAACTAATTCGGTAACACTAAATATCAAACGAATCAGATCATATAAGATTCGATTTCTCCCACTGATTAATTCCATCACGATGGAATCATAGAGGAATAATATTGAGTAAGAATCACATTCATTAAATAACTTTAGAACTAATTGTCATAAATTCATTTGTTTGATCATATCAAACATCCTTGAACAGTTCAAAGACTCACAATGAATTTTCAAAATATAGTTTTCAATACTTCAAATAGAATATCTTTGAACCATTCAAAATATTCTATCTGCATTTCATCATAAACATATTGAAAGTTCTCGTACCATTCAAGACGTTCAATATATATACTCTTAAAAACACACAACTAAGTCATGACAATTCATTAACTAAGTTACGAAGTAAAGAAAACTATCCAAGGTAATTTATAATTCATTAAACTACATACATCCAATGTATTAGTTTAATAAATCTGTGGTCCAATGACGATCATTGGTTAAATGAGATTTAATCACATCCTGAATACAATATTCATTAAATGGATAAGGATACATGATATGATCTTGTATCAGACCATCCTTTACCATACAGAATAAGCATCTAATGCTTATGTGATAAAATCTCAAAAAAATATTGTTCTAAGTTTTTTAGTTAACCGAATATTTTTCTTAATGTTTATCTCTTCATCAATGACATTACTAGTCATATTAAAATATGTAACAATTATTTATACTGAACAAGTAACTAACCGATAGTAACAAGTTCTGATATCAAATATCAAAACAATCATTAAACCCTATTTTAAATAACTAGATGGGAGATCCAGTATCCAATACCTATAGTTGACATATTATGAGAATCGATATTCTCAACACACAACTATACACATCTCATTTCTTAAGCTCTATAATTTGCCTTCAATTATTTACACTAATTGCAAATAATTGATTAGCAAACTGTGTCAAACACATGACTTCTAAAAGTCACAAAGGCCAAGAAACGTCATTATAAGATAAACAAATACTTAATGGAGTTTTCTTAATGCTAGTCAAGAATCTCGAGACATGAACTGATTCGTGTCAATTGTTACTGCACAAGAACTATTCTTTCTAGACAATTATATCCTAAAACAGATATCTATTTAGATTACTTATCGTGACTTAATAACTAAGTCACTAACCATCTTGATTTTCAAGAAAAACGGAACAACATTTTCCGATGGTTTTGACTAATCTAACAATATCCAAGTCTACTAACATTCTAGAACCTATTCTAGAAATACGCAACCATAAGTGAAGTCGGAAAATATATTCAAATAATATTCATGTAGTGGATTAGAAGTTTAATTTTATTAACAATATAGAATAAGGAAAACACACAAGCGGTAATTTCCACAATATTACACACTGCTTTAGTTATGGATTTTTAACCCAGCAGTGTCTCCCACTACTTTACGTAATACCATAATCCCCAATGGAAAATGGGAATTCAATAATTAAATCGAATTCCAAAGTGAGAGGTGGACCTCATGAATATATTTCAACTCACAGCTTTGGCACGATCTCGCCTACGTATATTCATTAGGTAGACAACTCATTTGTCAATCATACTCACTGTGACTCCTGATTTTGGTCCTGATCGTTTCTCGTTATGACAGTTTTGGCACGTTCACAAGGAGGCGTATCAAGGCTTCACTTGCCAATGACAAACTCAAGCTACTGATGTAGTCCTGACAGCTTTGGCACGTTCATGATTTCCACTTTCACTTGAATTTGTCTAGTATCAAATATACATCCAGCATGGATAAAATTCTATCAACTACACCCTCACTGCTTTGGCACTTTCTCAGATGCAGCCATAGAAAGATACCCATAAACTTTATTGACAAGACGGACCAAGAAACATCCATCCAATGCAGAATATAATCTAGATCAACTTCTAAATAGTTAAACTCTACCTTAGAAAACATAACTTAACTTAACCATTAAATTTCCGTTATGTTTCCCGTTAGCATAGAACCGAAAATTCAAGAAATATCTAAATTACATGCATGTGCAAACATCAAAATTAGATTATATATCATATATCAAGCATGAAAAATGTAATGGATGAAGGATCAGACCTGCTCTGATACCATTTTTGTTGGGGTTTTGGTGCGGGCGCAGCGGAAGCTCGTGGTTCGGGTGAAATCATAATTTAATTTTTTTTTAAATTACTGAATAAATTATTCAATATCCAATATGAATAATTCATTCATATTTCACCTAAACATATTTATTCGATATCAAATAATGACATAAATAGTTAAGGAACATCGCGAAACTTTTACGAAATTTGTTTTTCTGCAAAATGGCATAAAATACGTTTTTGACCGAACCGACCACCCAATGCACATGAGGGCTTCCCAAGTCAGCCCCAATAGTGCTAGGGCAGTTCATGGGCTGCCAGAACAGTGACCAATTCACTGTTTGGGCATCCGTCACCCGGTAACGCCGTTTTTCACCATTTTCGCATATTTCAACTCCGAAATAATTTCTGAAAATTGTTCCAACACCCAAAACACATCCAATACATTCATATGACATTATTTTCATCACAATAAGCCCATCGTTTCCAGAACTGATTTTGTAACAAAAATATTCAATTTTTCATGCTTTAATCCAACTTTTTCAACATTAATCAAATTAATCACAACACCAATCCAAGCCACCACCAATGAAGCACCCAGAAGAATTATAGGCATCACAAGAGTGGTCATAACACTCTAGAATGACAACATATCATCAAATGATCAATTTGAACCAATATTACAATAATATCATTCAAATCAACTTCACACATGCAATAAGCTTCCAATTCCATCCTCCAAATCCAAAAGCCCCAAATTCTAAGAAGTAAGTAAACCCTAGAACCATTCTAGTAATTCAAGAACAAGAAACTAATTTCCTAAACTTAAGAATATTAAAGATTACCTCTTAATCTTCAACTTTTCCTTAAGCTTTTCTTGAATTTTTCACTTTCTTCTTCCTTGAATCATCAAGCTATTTGAGAGTGTTTTGGAAGTTGAAAGAACCGGCCATGGCTTCCCTTGGAAGTAAAAGAAAAAATTTTTACTTTAAAAAATGGTGATGACCGACTTTACAAGGGTGTTTTGGTCATTTTTACATTTTAATTTCATTAAATTAAAATTAAACTTTATGTTAGCAAAACAAATTTGCACACCTAAAGTTTAATTAAGACATGCCACATGTATCAATAATAATTAGCCACATAACATAACAATTATGAAATATAGATATCATTAATTATTTAATATTTAACATTTAAATATCTAAACAATTAATTAATATAATTATTATTATATATGTATTTTTATTTACATTAAATGACAAATACATATATTAATGGCATGTGTCAAAGTCTCTCTTGATAATTAATTAATGTGTATCTAATCAAATTATGTATCAAATACAAATACATAATAATTACGATTGACCAAAAATGCCCTTATGCATGTGTTTTCGTTTAACCGTTTAAACGATTCGAATTAACTAATTTAATTCTGTGAAGTGTTATGAATAATATGTATTATTCACAACGCGTTGCCCAAGTGCTCAACGAGTACACTTCTTATTATGAGACTCTCTAAGTTTAGATTTATCCGTCACGAAATCCAATTTCGTGTCCATAATTCACCCACTCATGAATTATGACGACAACGGATAATCTCGCTAAACTATACAAGTCGAGGTTATTGCATACGAATAATCCCTCCGTCATAGGCTATCCATATTATACCTGGATATAGATAAGAACATCAAATCCTTATGGTATAATATAGTCGACTTTCAAATTTACGATCTCTAAATAACACTCGGAACTTGATACCGAAGTTATACCACGGCCATGGATTTACTAGATTGCAAACACGTGCATGATACCTATGCCCTGTACACAGAACTGACAGATTCTATCTTGATATGCACCGGATATCATGAGCATCAGTCCACACCCAACGAATAAGTGGAGGTCTGATCTAAATAGATCAGTGATGTGGCTACCATCAAAGTATGAAGGATAACTCATATATCCACTGTGGTATCTCAAGTCGAATGACCACTATGCTCGCTCAACTCGAGAAGATTCCTATTGACGTTGGTGTACCATCTACTATAAAATCTTCAGTGAGTCGTTCAATGTTTATCAAATAAACACCTACATGTCTATACGAGTCTCCTGAGACTCATGGTTCATTGGGATAAACCATCGGACCAAGTCATGATATACGACATGTACGAGTCTCAACGAATTTTACTAACCGACCTGTGTTAGTAAATTTTGACCAGGAACTTTATTTAAGGATATACAACTTATAGTGACGCTTCCCAATGTCAATTACAAATTACGTTGTAAATCATAGGGTCTTAGTCTTATATATACGTATCACTGAATCAGATTTAGTTTCAATCTAATCTTAATTAGATATCTAATCGTAATTAGATCGAATATGTATATAAAAGACAAGAGGTGCTACCATTAAATAAGTAATATTATGGAAAAATGCATTGTTCGTATTCATGAATCGGACATAAATACGATCCAAATTGGCACTTCGAGCACTAACCCTAACACAAATATTTATGTTAAAGGAATCATCGTTTATTGTACTTATCTCAATCCACGCAAAACGCTTTATATCTATATGTCTTCGCTAAAATCTGGAAAAAGTATAAAATTACAATCAGGTCACTATATTTTACTAAAATTTTGATTTTACCCTTAAACTTTCTAAATTTACAATTTAACCCCAATACTCTCCAATATTATCAATTTAGTCCTACAAATCTCAGTTATCTCCTATTACTCACTAAAAATCAGAATTTACAGATTTGTGTCCATAATCGTGTCAATTTATGAATAAGTCTAAAACTCTAAAATCTTACATTTACACCCCTAAAATTGTAAAATATGATCAACAGACAATACACGTCACCAGGGTTATAACGATGGTGGTGGTGATGGTGGATGCTCGGTGGTCACTGACCAAGAATCGAACGACGTTAACTCGTATTTTTGGCCCGTTTCACGACAACTGAAGGTCCGATTTGGATACCGAAGTTTCCAACATGTGTATCTCGACAAGGGAAATATTCTGGTCCTAGAGGTGCTATGCATGCATGGCGGTGCGTGGGGCGCATAGAGCAGCGACGCGACAACGCGTGGGTGGCACATGCGGGCACATATAGTGGATTCAGATCATCGGACCAACGGCGCCGGCTTCATCTCATCGAGGGGATTCTCCTTGAGTGGTCACCCAATGGAAAAGGCAGCCGGATGACGTCGAACAACCCCTTTCTTTCTCCTTTGTGTTTTAGCTTTCTACTAGTTCAACCCTCTCTCTCTCACACTAATCCCTGAAAGCCTTCTATTCCTTTATTCTACTGATCAACCACACACTTACCCTATCCTCTTATTTTCAAGATAAACACACTCCAAAATATGCCCTTAGGGTTTTGGTTTTATATAGATATATATAGTATTAGAGTTAGTTTTTGGTTAGTTGTTGTGGAGCAAAGAATGTGGAGTAGTAGAGATAAGAGCAACAAGAAAATATGGAAGAAAAGTGGATAAGTTTATTTTAAATAATAACTACTCATGGGGTATGGTTTCACAATCTACACACCTTATAAAAATTTCATCCTCAAAATTTCTCAATCCTCGAATAGCTCTGGATATTTCCTCATCATGTATTGTTCTACTTCTGAAGTTGCCTCATGTACGTGATGATTAGTCCACATGACCTTTATAAGAGGGATATGTCTGGATCTAAACTCTTGGTCTTTCCGCTCTACGATCTTCGCGGGCTTTTCTTCATAAGTCATATTCTCACTCAATTCTACCGGTTGACTCTCGAGGATGTGAGTAGGATCTGGTACATACTTCTTCAGCACTGATATATGAAAATGTTATGATTCCTTTCTAATTTCGGTGGTAATTCCAGATGATATGCTACTTTGCCCATTCTCTCCAAAATCTCATAAGGACCAATATAGCGCAGTGTCAACTTTACCTTCCAGCCAAATCTCAATACTCCCTTCCAATGGGAGACTTTTAAGAAGACTTTATCCCTCACTTGGAACCCAAGGTTCTTCAATCTTTTGTCAGCATAACTCTTCTGTCGACTCTGCACCTCCAACAGTCTAGCTCAGATCAGTCTGATCCTCTCATATGTCATATCTACTAAGTGTGAACCATGAATCTGTCTATCTCCAAACTTGCCCTAACAAACAAGAGTCCTACACTCCTCCCATACAAGGCCTGAAACAGAGCCATACCGATACTAGCCTGGAAGTTGTTGTTATAGGCAAAGTCTATCAGATGTAGATGATCATCCTATCCCCAGTAAAAGTCAATACACACGATCTCAACAAATCTTCCAATGTATGAATAGTCTGCTTTGACTGCCCGTCAGTTTGAGGGTGGAATTTTGTGTTAGGGTTGGTGCTCGGAGAGCCAATCCGGATTATATTTATGTCTGATTCATAAATACGAACAATTCCTTTTTACTAACACGGGTCGGTTAATAAAATCTGCTGAGACCAGTACATATCATATATCGAGACTTGGTCCGATGGTTTATCCCAATGAACCATGAGTCTCAGGAGACTCGTATAGACATGTAGGTGTTTATTTGATAAACACTGAACGACTCATTGAAGATTTCCTCATAGATGGTACAATAATGTCAATAGGAATCTTCTCGAGTTGAGCGAGCATAGTGATCCTTGAACTTGAGATACCACTGTGGATATATGAGTTATCCTCCACACTTTGATGGCAGTCAAGTCACCGATCTATTTAGATCAGACCTCCGCCTATTTGTTGGGTGTGGACTGATGCTCATGATATCCAGTGCGTATCAAGATAGAATCCGTCAGTCCTGTGTACAGGGCATAAGTATCCTACATGTGTTTACGATCTAGTAAATCCATGGCCGTGGTATAATTTCGGAAGCAAGTTCCGAGTGTTATTTAGAGATCATAAATTTGAAAGTCGACTATATTATACCATAAGAATTTGACGTTCTTATCTATATCCTAGGTATAATATGGATAGCCTGTTGGAATTCTCTAAGCTTCCCAAGATCGAATCAAGTAATGAAAATAACATGCGAATACATTCAAGGAGTTACGGAATACTCACAATGATCGGTAGAGGCGATGCGGGTGAAGACAAAAACGTTCTGCCTCCTCCAAGAAGTCATTCGGAAGTGGGCTATGTGGTCCTCCAAGAAATTCGGCCATGGTCCTACATTGAATTCTTCAAGCTCAAAGCTTCCAAAATGGATTCCAAGCTCACGAAATTACTTCCCTATCACATTGGGATAACTCAATGTGTGCTAGCACCCATGATTTTTGCCACAAAAATCATTTGCTTCTCCTTGTGTTTCGGCAGAACTAGAAAAAGAAGAACAAATTCGGACCTAGATCGTGTGAGAGAATGAGGAGTTTTTGGCTCCAAAATGAAAAAGAGAGAGAGATCGATTGGTTGGTGAAGGGAAATTGTGTATCTAATACACATGCCTAATTAATAAATTAATTTGCCAATATATTTGATTTCAAAAAAGTCAAACAATAAAGGCTAGCCAACCGCCACATCAATCCATCAATCAATCAAATCAAGTGATAAGTTGTCACATCACTCAAAGTGACAAATGATTTGAAACTTGATGCGACTAGTGATTTGACGCTTGATTTGACTTACGTGCCGCACTCGAATTCGAAATGTGAATGCGCTCGCAAATAATCCCGGGCTCGAGTTCGCTAATTCCAAATTAACGAATTTTCCGTTGCGACGCAATTAAATAATTACGCCTAGCGAAATCACTATTCACGTCGCTAACGAATTAATTCTAAATTAACTCGTTCGCCCGAATTAAAATCTAATTTTAATTCCGCGTCGAAATCCAATTTCGTATAATATATCGAATATATTATTTTATCGATTAATTCCAAATTAATCGTTATCTCTCTTTAATTGATATTTTATCCCAGATAAAATATCTCCGCAATTAATCCCAGATTAATTTTCTCTCTCATCTAATTAATCCCAGATTAATAAAAGTGCGAGTCATACGTCATCGGTGAATCTTCGGGAAGCGACCCATGAGATCCCCGGATATGTTGGCAATAAATCGGGTCGTCGGACTATCCGAACACGTAAGTACCTAGTACTACATTTGTACCGATTTACAAGACAAGGTTGGCTTCTAGCAAAGCGCCATGCCTACCCAATTCTCCAGAAATATCCTTATAGGAATATAGTGATCTATATCAGGCGTAGTATACGTTGTATTGCGTATTTCGATCCAGTATCGGATGATCACGTGCTAGGCCTGGGGCTGGAATTGTGTTTGCCCCGTACGAAGCACATGTCAGATGTCTGGTAACTAATCTCTATAATCGGATAAACCTGACCTTGTGATTTTATCCCGATGACTGCAGTACATAAGAGAACCAGTACCGTATCCTACGCGACCATCATCTCCATATGACTGGAGTGACACTTCCATCTTGACATCACACCCAAAACACTACGATTCTCAATATACCCAGCAGAGGCGTACACAGAACCGGTTAAAGCCCTGGACGACCAAAACCAAAGTATATTGATTGTCGCAAGTATTAGCGGTGCAAGTCTCAGGATAAGACCAAATACACCTACCCTGATGTCGGACTTCCATAGACACATAGTCATACTACCAATGGAATTCCGAGGGGGTCTATCCAGAGCGAAGCTGTTTCCCATACCATCGGTAAAACACAACCTCATATTACACTTGCATGAGTATCCTATACCCAAATATATAAGAACTATGCCGTTGTGCCCTCACAACACGCACAAGTGTAATACTAGTCTTTTACGCATTATCGATGTCCAATCTCGATAATACTCTGACTATGGATATTTAATGATTTATCCTTCGTGGACTGATACTGTCTCATATCATTCTCAATCCAGGAACAAATCATAAGGACCTCCTATCATTTATATATCTTGGTGATCTAATCACAAATGATAAGAGAGCAATCTCATTTGTCACATAGTTAATTTGTACAACAACACCATAATCTGTACAAATAGTGACGCTATGGGTCATAATTGTCCAACAATCTCCCACTTAGCCTATAGCCAGTCAGTCTAGTGTCTACCACCCGAACTATGTACGGTTGGCTCAAATTGCTGAGAAAAGGTTTTCGTCAGCGGATTCGCTTGATTATCATCTGATGCGATTTATTCGATCATCACATCGCCACGATGTATGATCCGAACGAATCAGATGAATATCGAAGTATGTATCTGGATCGTTGATGAGACCGTTAACTCTTTAGCCTGTGTTGTAGCCTAGCTCAGCTGCTAACAGAACTATATCTAATCTAATTAGATTTATTATCAACCCAAATGGTTTCTATTGCTGCCTCAGCTGCAGCAATAACCCGCATTATTTGTTTATTCGGTAACAGTATCTTGCTTGGAAGATTTCCAGCTCACTGTATCGTTATTTAAACTGTATAGTACCGTTTTACGACTTACAGTTGTTATTATCGGTTTAGGAAACTTGCAGTAGTGATCCCAGTGACCGGTGCTTACACACGCGTATAACGCAAGCGCACGTATCGTTCAAGTAGTATAAAAAGTATCGATCCCACGAGGACTTAATACCTAATCTATTAATTTTATGAGGTCAAATGATTACTAGTATCTAACAGGTTGATTGATTGATTTGAAATGATGAAGGTTTTAAATTAAAAAACAAGTAAATAAAATTGCTCGAATGTAGGTTTAAGAAAATTCAATATTAAAAACTATCTAGGGTTGTGATTTCTTCCAATATCATTTTAAAGATGAAGTGGTTATTTTATGTTTGTGTAATAAATCGGTTTACTAACCTGGAACACTAAATTATGCAAAAGCCTCTGTCGATGGTCAGACGCAAATACCCAGTTTAACCCAATTGAACCATATGTCTATGCCAACCAAATTATCTGGATTCATTAAGTTTAAGTTCCAATTATGGCTACCCCCGCCCGACAGATATATGTCTATCCTATAAGGAAATCTATTAAAGGGTTATCTATCCTCAAGGAAGATCGTGAGCTATTAAGTCTAAGGCTGAAACCTAAAATTCCTTTGTCAAGTTTATTTTAGATTTACCACATCAATCTTATTAGTGGCCAATTAACAAGACGCATTAAGCTTAAGACTAAATTACCCAAACTATAATTTAACCCCTTATAAACCGATGATATTGGATTTCATCACAACCCCAGATAACTGGCTTAGTTACGACACATATTTACGGGTAGTAAAAAAAAACTTAAATAAAATAAAAGACATAAAGTAAAATACTGAAAATTAAATACTGAAAATTAAATGCTGAAAATTAAATGCTGAAAGTAAATGCTGAAATTAAATACTGAAAATTAAATGGTGAAAAGTAAATGCTGAAAGTAAATTACTGAAAAGTAAATTGCTGAAAAGTAAATTGCTGAAAAGTAAATTACTGAAAAGTAAATTGATGAAAGTAAATTGCTGAAAAGTAAATAAAGTAAAATTGCAATAAAAGAAAATGCTGAGGTAAAAAGATTCACTTTTATTACTTCTATTTTAGATATCTCCCTTAATATAATATATTAACTTTGCATGATAATTACCAACCAGCCATATAGGCGGTATCCAGATTAAGTCAAATTAATAATTAATTACCAACCGACCAATCAGGCGGTATCCAGTTTAGTCAAGTTAAAACCAATTTAAATAATTACCAACCGACCAATATGGCGGTATCCTCGTTAAGTCAGTTTTAACTAGTTTATATATTATAATTAAGGGAGATTAATCTAAATATTAGTAATAAAAGTTTTACCTTTTACCCCAGCAAATGGGAGTTACCTCCTCATTACTGAAAAGTAAAAACTGAAAATTAAAGAAAGAAAAGTACTGTGCGTAAAAGTAAATTGCGGAAAGTAAAAACTGAAAAGTAAAGAAAAGAAAGTGCGAAAGTGAAAATTAATTACTGAAAGTTGTAAATAAACAAACAAGATACAATCTTCTTAGTATTCTGAAGGAATTACTTAGAAGAAAGTATGAATTTTCAAATGAAATGGCTTGGTATTTATAGGCAAAATTTTGCCTCCATCAAATCATCCACCAAATCAATTATTAATTGCTCCACTAATTGCTCCACCAAATCCATTATTAATTACTCCACTAATTGCTTATCATGTTTGGTGGTGATTTGATAATTTTTATTATTTATTTATTAATTTATTTTTTGCTTTGAAAATGATTGAAAATGACTTTAATAATTACACACAACACACTTCCGGATGGTTCATCAATTTCGGGAATGAAATCTTCAGAATTCGAAATTATTTTGTCTTTAAAAGTTGTATATCTTTGATTCTTCTTTAATCTGGAACTTGAATCAGCTCAATCCGATATCGGAGTAAAAAGTTATGCCCAAAATACGACAAATGCACAAAAATAGAATTTCCAAAACTGCACTTCGTTAAAACGCCCTTTCAAGTTTCCAATCTCCAAAATTAATATGTCAAGTCCAATTTTTGCCCTTATTTGACCCACATTTCGTCCTAAATGATTTCATTGTGTCCCAATATTATTTTATCTGCAAAATAAACTAAAACACATCAAAACGTTCATCAAACCTGAGAAACTAAACAAAATATTAAGTAAAAGGGGCGGTAAATATTGATATATTTTCCGCTCATCACCCAGTCACTTCAAGTTCTCATTCTCCATGGTTTAAGACAGCATCCTTAGATCTCTAAGATACTAATGATGTTCTTAATATCAATCCAGTGACTATCACTTGGATTGGCCTAATTGTGAATTCATATGCTCAAAGCGTATGAGACACCAGGTCGCGTACATTTTTCATTGTACGATTTCTCGGAGAGTATTCGAAAGCCAAGATTTCGCCGATTGTTTTTATTATGGGAATATCATTTCCAAGAAATGACATATTATCATTATTTTATAGGACATCGATTGTCAGTGCGCTCCCACTAACCTTCTAATATACACAAGAATCATTTTCGTTTTGAATTAAATCATAAACTATTATGATTACATCAAAATGGTAATTCTAAGAACCTATGTTTTCTTCAATCCAAACATGGATCGAACAACCTGCAAACCTTGTTTGCTAGTTTAGTTACGACAAAACCGACAGGATGTTGTAAACATCCTCCGAAAGGTTTCCTTTTCAGGAAAGCGATTTTCCCGTTAAGCTGTCATATTTCACAAATGAAACATGCAGCATCAGCAAGTATTATCAAAATGGATTTACTGTGGCAACAGGTAAAAGGTTGAATCATAATCAACATAATGTTGATAACGATACCTTTCCGCTAAAAGCCTAGCTTTATACGTTGGATGTAGCCATCCATGTATGTCTTCCTTGAAGACTTATAAGTACCAATAGGCACAATGCCTTGCGGTACATCAACTAGTGTCCAAACTTGTTGATATACATGAAATCCATTTCGGATTCATGGCACTTTGCCATATTAGGGAGTCGATACCTTGTATCACTTCCTCATACGTAGTCAGTTGGTATACCTCAATAAGATTGACATCTTTATGAGGTGAGATCAGAAACCCATACCCCAGGTTGTTTTCTGACTCTCTCCGACATACGCGGTTCTTGTGTATTCGAAGATTACTGGTATAGTTTCATCCTAGATGAACTATTATGTTCCATAAAGATTCGATGCCAGGAACAGTATTACTCCGATTTTCATCGAGTTTTACTATCCTCACACTTTCCACTGCATATCGGTATTCCTCTTAGGAAAACCGCATGGTGAGCAACAATTAAATTGTTCTCTTATGAGTTGTATAAGTACTATACTTTGGTATCCCTAGGATAACCTACAATTTGCACTTATACAATTTGGGTTTTAGTTTGGTATTATCCAAACATATGCCTAGCATTCCCAAATTTTCAGGAATGAGAAACCCGGTTTCTTTCCTGTTCATATCTAATATGAAGTCTGTCAAACAGATTTTTATGGAACCTTATTCAAAATAAGTTCTACATTGTTAATGTTTATCCGTTGAAGGAAATGGTAGCTCAGAGCGACTCATGATTAACCTTTATCATGTCCAACAAAATTTGGTTGCTCTGTTCGGATACACCGTCAAATTGACGTGTTCCTAGAGGAGTCCTCATTGAAAGAATACTATAATCTTTCAAGTATTTGAGAAACTTATTGCTTAAGTATTTTCCATTACGGTCTTACCGTGACAGTTTAATACTTTAGCCGATCTGTTTGTCTATTTCGCGTCAAAACTATAAAAGTTTCCGATTTGTGTTCCTAAAGAAACACATAACCATAACGAGATGCCACATCCGTAAAGGTCACGAAATATTCATATCCACCTCTAGCCTAGCTAGACATGGGCCCACTTGCTTCACTAGGCTAACAGATCGGTGGCATTTACACTCTTACCAAGTAAATAGTGTTTTAGGCACTTTGCCCAATAAACTAGATTCGTAGACTTTATTTGAATATGATCAAATATGTCCTAGTACCCACTCTTCAAAAGTGTGGATATACGAGTCTTGTTCAATTGTGTCCCAGACAACAATGTCACAAATTAGTTTCTTCTGATCAAATCAGTTTGAGCTATTTGTTTGTCATGTTATATTTTTGAGATTTATTTATATTCAAAATATAAATGCTGTTATTCACATCTAATGTGTTTATCTCAATATCATCTTTATATAATAAAACACTTTAGTGTTCTAGAATATAAAGGTATACCCGCAACGGGTTAAACCCCGATATAGAGATAATGTTTCTAGTCAAACTAGTTACATTATAACAGTTTCTAAATTAAGGTACACACCCGAAGGGTAGTTCCTAAACTTAGGTATCTACGGTTAAAACAGCGACTTTCGTCCCGTTTCCGATTCGCAGGTAAATCTCAATAGATGTCAGTATCCTGCTCATAGCAGATTCTGAACATCAATACATATTTATGTATCACACTAAGTATTTAAAATTCAATTTTAATACTAGTAGCGAACATATTTTATGACAAACATATTTGAAGTCAGAGCCTTGACCGTTCTTCAATTCTTTCACGTCTGCTTTGTCCAAACAGCAGTCACGCTTCCGCAATCCCGTTTGCCACATTTAGGCAGACATTTTGGGATATGTCCTTTATCTTCCCAGAAGATTATAATGATTTTTCCTTTGCCCTTTTCCACATTCCAGAAGCCTTTGGCCTAGCCTTGGGTTCTAGAATATCGAAGTAAGGTGCGCCTTGCGCCACTTGCCTCATTGCAAACTTTGACTTTTTCTCCTTGAGAATAGTCATTAACCCTCAAAGAGTTATTAATTGCAATTTAGTACTTCAAAGATCTAAAATATAGATTTATGAAGATCCTTCAATTTCATTATCATACTTTAAAGATCTAATCCTTAGTTCTGATTCAGAAATTAAGGAGTCTACTGACAAGTTTAATGGATTAAGCACTAAAGTTATCATTACATAAATCTTCCAAAGATTACGCTCTACTATTTGCTTAACTCCGGGCTTAGGCATAATATGTTATTTTATCAAATAAAGTAACTTATTATTTTCCAGGACCATCCAGAAACTTTATTACCAATTTGAAAAATTAAACCATTTAAATACATTTTCCCTAGGATTATGTTTTAAATGTCAATCTTTCAATTTTATCTTGATTCTAATAGTCCAACTATTTAATCAATGATTTCGGTACTATAAATATAATGATTATTATAGTCCAACTATATTAATCAACTATACTTTTAATTTGTTTGAATACAGTCCAACTGTTAATTAAAACAACAATTTAAATATTAGTCCAACTAACATTTAATTTATTTGAAGAATGATATTTGATTGAGCGCATATGGCAAGTAATTAAACGAATATTGCAAATTCAATTCTTGCCTCCCACTATTTTTCGGCGAGCCTCTAACCCTCTGTCGAGTACTCGCGAAACCGTGTTTCCTAGCGGGCTAGGATCCCGTTAAATATCACACAATCTTGACTTTGGCCAACAAATTGTATGATAATTAACTAGGTAGATCTCTAAGATCAATTGGATCCAATCCAATTCCTAGATCCAGTAGGGGGACATCCAAGTCCGAAGCATATATCTTATATATGCCAATATATCCAATATATTACCTAACCTTTTTCCTCTGAATCAACTAAGCCTTGGCTTTGGCACAACAAACTTAGTGATCCCAGTCAAGCGTGACCCATTGACCATGGAAAGTTTCGTAATCAATGTCGATGGACAAGAAGTGGTATTGACTTTGGCCAACAAACCACAACTTGGACAAGACACTGATATGGAACAAAGCTCTTGTGATTCAAACACATCCTCGACGGACAAAGGCCTTGACTTTGGCCAACAAACCAATGCCAGTCTTAGATCTTGAGTAAGAATCACTCAATGGAAGGAAAAACGCTTAATATTTTGTGAGGGTTTTTCGCGTGCAAATTGGCAACCAATTTATTATCTTTGTTAAGGTCCCATCATCATACACCTTAAACATGCATTCTAAACACATAATAAACCGCGTATAAATAAATAATAATGATATACGAATGGATACTTTACACATTGATCCTAGATCAAATCTTTCTATTTCTTCTCTCCCGCTAGCACATGTATTACTTCTACCCGTTACACTACACTTCTAAAGAAACCTCATTTACATTGAGGGGAATAGGTGAGAAGAGAATACAAAGAGTAAGGAGGTAATAAGGCTGGACACACAGGTCCAATTTAATAAATTCCAAATTTATTACAACTATTTCTAAAATTGCCCCACCCATCTAATATCCATCCGATATATATTATTCATGCATCGCAACCATGTATTCACACAAGCATGCTATCAATCAATTTAATCAAATTAATTAATCTGATAATTAATGATCATCCAATGTTCAAACAACGATTTGATTTTGCGCGAGTCATACTCGTTTTGCGAATAAATACTCAAAGTACGAATTCTCGAATTAAATTAAACTACATAATTAAATCCAATTCAATTTGTATTTAATACTAATTCGCTATTTAACTCCAAATTAAATATACACTTTATTAATAAACCTTTTACGATTTAAATTCCAAATTTAATCGTTACGGGTCTCAAAGCCCGAGTAACGTCCAACGTTAATTTAATTAAAGTCCAATGGTCTTTTAATTAATTTCTTAAGGCGTGGACTTTTGGTCAACTCGGGTCAAACCCAATAACCAAAGTCCAATCCGGGAGTTACCCCATAAGCCCAAAAAACAATTTAGGCCCATTAGGCCCAATTAAACTTTAAAGGTCCATTAGTCGCATTTGGGCTTTATGGATGCGGTTTTGGGCCCAATTGGATCCAACCAATTTAGCCTAAACCCAACTTGGTACAACCAAGCCCAATAAGCCCATTTACAACATTAAAGCCCAAATCCAATTTAAGGCCCAATTAATTAAATTACAAAAATCCACTTTCACAATTTAATTAATCTAAAGTGTATAACATAATTAATTACATAAATCAACATTTCCAAATCATCAATTTACACAACTAATCATGCTCTTTAACATCAAATAGTGTCCAACACAATTTAATCAAAAATCAAACCCAATACATGCTCAATTTGTCTCGGCAATATGGTGATTTATTTGTCCAATTTTAAATCCAATCCAATTGAATCAAATTCAACATTAAATCAACATTTCCAAATGATTTCCAAGACATCCAATGATCAAAAAAATCAAAATTCCAAGACATTAGGGCATAGTGACTTTTGGCCAACACATCAAAATTGGGGAAAATTGTTCCAAACAAAATTTCTTGAAATTGATCAAATCAAACTTCAATTAAACATGTATTAAGCATACTCAAACATCCAATTTAATCAAATCATGCTCAAATACATTTTACCCAAATTTTAAGCCCTAAAATTTTCATGCTCAATATTGGCTCAAGATACCATTGTTGGAATTCTCTAAGCTTCCCAAGATCGAATCAAGCAATGAAAGTAACATGCGAATACATTCAAGGAGTTGCGGAATACTCACAATGATCGGTAGAGGCGATGCGGGTGAAGACAAAAACGTTCTGCCTCCTCCAAGAAGTCATTCGGCAGTGGGCTGTGTGGTCCTCCAAGAAATTCGGCCATGGTCCTCCATTGAAGTCTTCAAGTTCCAAGCTTCCAAAATGGATTCCAAACTCACGAAATTACTTCCTTATCACCTTAGGATAACTCAATGTGTGCTAGCACCCATGATTTTTGCCACAAAAATCATTTGCTTCTTCTTGTGTTTCGGCAGAACCAGAAAAAAAAGAACAAATTCAGTCCTAGACCGTGTGAGAGAAGGAGGAGATTTTGGCTCCAAAATGAAAAAGAGAGAGAGATCGATTGGTTGGTGAAGGGAAATTGTGTATCTAATACACATGCCTAATTAATAAATTAATTTGCCAATATATTTGCTTTCAAAAAATGATTTGACGCTTGATGCGACTAGCGATTTGACGCTTGATTTGACTTGCGTGCCGCACTCGAATTCGAAATGCGAATGCGCTCCTAAATAATCCCGGGCTCGGGTTCGCTAATTCCAAATTAATGAATTTTCCGTTGCGACGCAATTAAATAATTACGCCTAGCGAAATCACTATTCACGTCGCTAACGAATTAATTCTAAATTAACTCGTTCGCCAGAATTAAAATCTAATTTTAATTCCGTGTCGAAATCCAATTTCGTATAATATATCGAATATATTATTTTATCGATTAATTCCAAATTAATCGTTATCTCTCTTTAATTGATATTTTATCCCAGATAAAATATCTCCGCAATTAATCCTAGATTAATTTTCTCTCTCATCTAATTAATCCCAGATTAATAAAAGTGCGAGTCATACGTCATCGGTGAATCTTCGGGAAGCGACCCATGAGATCCCCGGATATGTTGGCAATAAATCGGGTCGTCGGACTATCCGAACACGTAAGTACCTAGTACTACGTTTGTACCGATTTACAAGACAAGGTTGGCTTCTAGCAAAGCGCCATGCCTACCCAATTCTCCAGAAATATCCTTACAGGAATATAGTGATCTATATCAGGCGTAGTATACGTTGTATTGCGTATTTTGATCCAGTATCGGATGATCACGTGCTAGGTCTGGGGCTGGAATTGTGTCTGCCCCGTACGAAGCCCATGTCGGATGTCTGGTAACTATTCTCTATAATCGGATAAACCTGACTTTGTCATTTTATCCCGATGACTGCAGTACATAAGAGAACCAGTACCGTATCCTACGCGACCATCATCTCCATATGACTGGAGTGACACTTCCATCTTGACATCACACCCAATACACTACGATTCTCAATATACCCAGTAGAGGCGTACACAGAACCAGTTAAAGCCCTGGACAACCAAAACCAAAGTATATTGATTATCGCAAGTATTAGCGGTGCAAGTCTCAGGTTAAGACCAAATACACCTACCCTGATGTCGGACTTCCATAGACACATAGTCATACTACCAATGGAATTCGAGGGGGTCTATCCAGAGCGAAGCTGTTTCCCGTACCATCGGTAAAACACAACCTCCTATTACACTTGCATGAGTATCATATACCCAAATGTATGAGAACTATGTCGTTGTGCCCCCACAACGCGCACAAGTGTAATACTAGTCTTTTACGCATTATCGATGTCCAATCTCGATAATACTCTGACTATGGATATTTAATGATTTATCCTTCGTGGACTGATACTGTCTCATATCATTCTCAATCCAGGAACAAATCATAAGGACCTCCTATCATTTATATATCTTGGTGATCTAATCACAAATGATAAGAGAGCAAGCTCATTTGTCACATAGTTAATTTGTACAACAACACCATGATCTGTACAAATAATGACGCTCTAGGTCATAATTGTCCAACATAGTCTCTGACAGGGGGATTATACATATCCAACGACCTCGACTTACATAGTTTAGCAAGATTATCTGTGGTCGTCATAATTCAGAGTGGGTG
The DNA here is from genome assembly GCA_019454045.1 of Zanthoxylum bungeanum. Taxonomy (NCBI): domain Eukaryota; kingdom Viridiplantae; phylum Streptophyta; class Magnoliopsida; order Sapindales; family Rutaceae; genus Zanthoxylum; species Zanthoxylum bungeanum. Next base: position 39,118 of record SKCR01040722.1, read on the forward strand.
AATTATGGACACAAAATTGGATTTCGTGATGGATAAACCTAAACTTAGAGAGTCCCACAATATGAAGTGTACTCGTTGAGCCCTTGGGTAACGCGTTATGAATAATACAGATTATTCATAATACTTCACCGAATTAAATGAGTTAATTTGAATCTTTTAAACGGTTAAACGATAACACATGCTTTCGGGGATTTTTGTCAATTAATAATTAATATGTATTTGTATTTGATACAAAATTTGATTTGATACATATTAATTAATTTTCAAATGAGACTTTGACACATGTCATTAATATATGTATTTGTTATTTAATGTAAATAAAAATACATATATAATAATTATATTATTAATTATTTAGATATTTAAATGTTAAATATTTAAATAATTAAATGATATCTATATTTCATAATTGTTATGTTATATGGCTAATTATTATTGATATATGTGGCATGTTTTAATTAAACTTTAGGGTCTCAATTTTGATTTGCTAACATAAAGTTTAATTTTATTTAATTGAATTAAATTAGAAAATTGACCAAAAAGCCCCCAAAAGTCAGTCAAGCTTTTTTTTTAGGTTAGAAAATTTTGTTTTCTCCTTCACTTGACTTAGCATGGCAGAAACATATTCTCCAAATACATCTCCAAATTTTCTTGGTGATTCAAGGAAGAAAATCAAGAAAATCAAGAAAAAGGCTTAAGGAATTAGGAGAATTAAAGGTAATTCTTTATATCCCTAAGCTTAGAAAGCATGTTTCTTGTTTCTTGATCATCTAGATAGATTGTAGGGTTTATTCTTTTCTTAAGAATTTGGGGCTTTTGGATTTGGAGGATGAAATGGAAGGCTTGGTGCATGTGTGAAGTGATATTGAATGATATTATTATAATATTTGTTCAAATTGATCTTTTGATGATATGTTGTCATTCTAGAGTGTTATAACCACTCTTGTAATACATAGAATTATTCTTGGGTGCTTCATTGGTGGTGACTTGGATTGGTGTTGTGATTAAATTGATTAATGTTGAAAAAGTTGGATTAAAGCATGAAAAAATTGATTATTTTTGTTACAAAATCAGATCTGGAAAAACTGGGTTTATTGTGATCAAAATAATATCATATGAATGTATTGGATGTGTTTTGGGTGTTGGAACAATTGCCGGAAACTGTTTCGGAGTTGAAATATGCGAAAATGGCGAAAAAAAAGCGTTACCGGGTGACTATTGAGCCAACCGGGTGACGGCTGCCCAAACAGTGAATTGGTCATTGTTCGGGCAGCCCATGAACTGCCCAAGTACTATTGGGGCTGACCTGGACAGCCCCCTTGTGCATTGGGTAGTCACTTTGCTCAAAAACGCGTATTATGCCATTTTATGGAAAAATATTTTCGTAAAAGTTTATCGATGTTTCTTAACTATTTATGTCGTTATTGGATATCGAATAAATATGTTTAGGTGAAATATGAATGAATTATTCATATTGGATATTGAATAATTTATTCGGTAATTTAAAAGTTTTAAAATTACGATTTCACCCGAACCGCGAGCTTCCGCTGCGCCCGCGCCAAAACCCCAACATGTTGTGCTCATAGTAACCTTCGACCCTATAGACTTCTGGAAACCCTACCAAAAATGAGAAGTAAATCTGGCATCTCTATCTGATACAATCGACATCCGTACTTCATGTAATCACATTATCTGCTACACATACAGTTTTGCTAGCCTCTCTTGTCCCCACATAACTCGAGTCGGCAGAAAATGGGCAGATTGAGACAATCGATCTACTATCACCCAAATTGCATCATAGCCTTTCAGTGTCCTCGGTATCCCCACTATGAAATACATCGCAATGTTTTCCCATGGCCACTCAAATATAGGTAGAGGCTGGAGTAATCCAGCTGGGTGACCTGCTGACAAACCAGACAACGAGATACAAACTCTAAAATCTCTCTATTAATTCCCGACCACCAGTATGTTTTTTTTCATATTCTGATACATCTTGGTGCTCCCAGGATGCATATTATATGGTGCACCATGAGCTTCTTCCAAGATCTACTTCTTAAGCACTCCGATAGGTGGTACCACAACTCTATTACCAAAAAATAATACATCCTCTGAACTCAATTTGAAGGGAGTAGTCTCACCATTTGCAGCTTATGTTTTCCACTTCCCACATTGTTCATTTTCGTTGTGTGCTATTTTGAGTCTATCTAGCAATGTAGGTCGAACTTTCATATAAGCAAGAAGCCCTCCTATGTCAGATACCTCAAAGGTCAAACATAATGTTGCTAGCTCCTCAAACATCTCCTGTCTAGCTCTCAAAAATTATAATTTACCCACGTTCTTCCTACTGAGTGTGTCAGCAACTACATTGGCCTTTCCCGGATGGTAATTAATAGTACAATCATAGTCACTTAGAAACTCCATCCAATGCCTCTGCCTCAAATTCAGTTCTCTCTGAGTGGGAAGATATTTCAGGCTCTTATGGTCGGTATAAATCCCGCACTTGGCACCATATAAATAATGCCTCTAAATCTTTAGAGCATGTACAATCGATGCCAATTCTAGATCATGGGTGGAATAATTCTTCTCATGGGTCTTTAACTGTCTCGAGGTATAAACAATCACTCTCTCATGCTGCATCAGCACACATCATAACCCTTGATGCGATGCATCTGTATAAACCATATATCCATCAAGTCCAGACGGTAGAGTGAGTACCGGTGTAGTAGTTAATTTTTCCTTCAAAATCTGGAAGCTCCTCTCACAATCATTGGTCAATACAACTGGTACTTCTTTTCTCATTAGCTGAGTCACCAGAGCAGTAATAATAGAGAAATCACAAATAAAGCGACAGTAGTAGCTTACTAATCCCAATAAGCTCTGAACCTCTGTCGTCATTCTCGATCTCTCCCATTTCATAACTACTTCGACCTTCTGCATATCTATGTAGATACCCTCTCATGAGATTATGTGTCCCAAAAATACCACTCTGTCCAGCCAAAACTCACATTTAGAGAACTTAGCATGTAACTGTTGTTAGGGCAGTAGTTGAACCCCTAGGGCCGGATCGATGTCCCGTATAGCGGAAATGAGTCTAACCCGTGGATATCAAGCATGAGTATAATTTTAAAAATTATTTAATAAAACACTATATTCATTACGAGTGTATAGGAAAAAACCGGGGCTGAACCGGAGTCCGGAAATTCCAGAACGAAGCAAAACAAAAAAATGTGGGTAGCACGTATCGTGCGTGCTACAGTGCACGCACGCACTGTTCGTGCTACAGTTCGCGCGCGCACTGTGCGAGTATGTTTTTTTTTTTTGTTTCCATTTCATTTCTTTCCTTTAGTTCACTTTCTAGTGAGATGAAGAATTATGGTATTTTACCCTAATTTCCTCCGGTCTTCCCTAAACACTTTAAAAACACCCAAAATTAATTTCTAACATCAAAACCAACATCAACACATGTTATAGAATAAAAATCAATTTTTTCAAAATATCAAATATTTTTACAAAAATATAATATATTCTAAATACGCATTTGCGTAAATTTTGAATCCAATACACAAACCAAATTAGAATCCCAATAAGAAATATCTCGTGAACCATTCTAGGTCACCTAAAGGTTGTCAAGTGATTCTAGAATGGTAGCCATAGCTCTAAACTTTAATCTATAGTTCTAAACTCTAGATTTATGTTTATGTCTAACATAAATATTTTGACCTAATTACAAGCGTATTGTGTTTATACTTCCAAAGTATCCTAACAAAATTTATTAGCCTTATTTCAACATTAAGCTATGTGATCATGCATCTAATACATAATTCATAACTTAAGAGAAGTTCAAACTTACCTAGCAAGCTTGATGGAATATCCAATCTACTTCTTCTTTGTTGAAATGTTTGGAGAACCTCCAAGGTGTGCAAGCTTGACTTCAAGATCCAATCTTGATTTCTAATGCTAGCAAGCTTCATTTCAAGATCCAATCTTGATTTCTCATAGATGAAATATTGTAGAGAACTCACAAGATTTTCTAAACACTTCTCTAACTTAGGCTAATTTCTCTAAGAATTTATTTATACTTGTACTTGTAACTAAAACCTACCTAAAGCTTGCTATTTATTGCAAAACTTATGAATTTTTAATTAATAAAAATTATAATTAAATTTTAAGTGGGCTTAATTTAATTTGTCCAAATATGTATAATTAGGTGTGACTAATCTCCATTATCTCCCACATTAATTTAATCCAATTAAAACGAGCCAAGGATTAGGAAATGGATTAGTTCAATGTTTGCCACTTTGATTTAATCCAATTAAATAAAGCCAAACCACCTATTATTACATACTTACAATTACCATAATATCCTCAAATGGTAGAGATAATTATGATTTTACAATTAAGCCCTTGTTTAATTATTGAATTAATCTAAATAATCCAATTAGGTAAAAGTAAATAATCATTGTTATCCAATAACACTTGATTATCTTAGTCGATAATTATAATATCGAATATTATCTTTTATCAAAATTAATCGGCTACCCAAGTACTCAACAAGTGCACTTTATATTGGGACTCTCTAAGTCCAGACACGTTCGTCATATAAGCCTAGCTAATATGTACGCAATTCGGCCACCTCCGAATTCACGAAGAACACGAACGACCTTTCTGAACTATACAAGTCGAGGTCATCACATATGTTTAATAATCCCTCCGTCGTAGGCTATCCGAGTTGTGCTTAGGAAACATAGAATACACTGTCAAGTTTCTGAGGCTCACATCTCATGTTGACATGTCCATGATTCTTCATAACTGATGCGATCCACCCTCGGTGATCGAATTTGGCCAAAGATTTAAGAATCGTGACTTTACTCACATGGTTACCTAAACCCCTTATGGTACATATACGGGCCAACAGATCCTATCTTGTTTCACACTTCATTACTGAGTGCATCGGTCCACACCCAACGAACATCTAGAGGCCAAACCATGAAATATTTCTGACATACATGGCATCAAAGTGTGGAGGATCTCACATAAAATCAATATTATCCTATAGTCAAAGGATTACATATGCTACTCGACTCGATGAGATTCCTATTGATGGTGGTGTGTACTTCCAACTATTAGGAATCACCTTATGAGTCATTCAATATTCGATTCAATGAATACCCACATGTCTATACGAGTTTCCAAAACTCATGGTACATTGACTTAAACCATTGGAACTCAATTCCAATATACGATATGTGCTAGTCTTATATGTTATAGGAATTCGACCGTATTCCAAAATCAATGACTAGGAATATTTACTTTAAGAATAGTTTACACCTAGTGTCAAAAGTATTCTAAGGTCGATGTCATTCTTAGTATATCTATACATCAATCTAATACGCATAATGACAATACATTAATAAGGTATGAAATGAAAAATGTAGTTATTTTATTAGTACATAATAAAATATACAATTCGGATTGGCACTCCAAGCACCAACTCCATCAAACTCCCACTTGCTTAGTGTCAATCTGGATGGTACCATAGTCCCATCTCCTCCATATGTTTATCGAATAACTTATTAGGTAAGGCCTTTGTAAGCGGGTCTATTATGTTGTCTTGTCCTTGAACCTTCAAGACCACTATGTCTTTTCGTTCAATAACTCTCTAATTACGCGGTATTTCATTTCCACGTGTTTAGACTTGGAATGCACCCTCGGCTCCTTAGCCTACGCGATGGCTCAGTTATTATCACAATACAATGGGATCAAATCCGCAATACTAGGCACAATGACAAGTTCTATGATAAGAATTTTAATCCAAATGGCTTCTTTAGCACCTTCTGAAGCCGCTATAAATTCTGCCTCTGTGGTGGAATCAGCTGTTAAGCCTTGTTTTGAACATCGCCGACTAACAGTACCACCCTTAAAGGTAAATATGTATCCTGATGTAGATTTTATATCATCCGGATCTCCCTGGAAGTCGGAGTCTGTATAACCCTTAACTTGTAGCTCATTTTCTCCATATATCAGAAACTTATCCCTAGTAACTTTAAGATATTTCAGGATATGTTTCACGGCTGTCCAATGATCATTACCTCGATCAGATTGATATCGGCTAGTCACACTGATGTCGGAATTGATATCAGGTCTAGTACATAACATAGCATACATTATGCTCATAATACAAGAAGCATATGGCAAGTTAGACATCCTAACTCTCTCTTCCTCAGTTTGAGGTGCCATTTTCTTCGAAAGATGTATGTTGTATCGGAAATGTACATTTTCTGCCTTACAGTTGGTAAAACCGTACCTTTCTAACATCTTATCTATGTACGTCGATTGTGACAACCCTATAAGCTTCCTAACTTTATCTAGATAGAGCCTTATACCTAGTATATAGGAAGCTCCATCCATATCTTTCATGGAGAAGTTCTTGCAAAGGTAGGCTTTCATATATTGCATCATCCCTATATCATTTCCTATGATAAGGATGTCATCTATATATAAGACTAGGAAAACTATCATGCTCTCACTCACTTTCTTATAAACACATGGTTATTCCTTGTTCTTGATAAATCCATATAATCTAATTATCTAATCAAAATGATGATTCCATCTTCGGGATGCATGTTTAAGTCCATAAATAGACTTTTGGAGCTTACAAACCAAGTTTGAAGTCTCACTTGATACGAAACCCTCTGGTTGTTCCATATAGATATCCTCTTCAAGGAATCCATTTAGGAAAGCGGTTTTCAATCCATCTGACATATCTCATAGTCGTGATATACATCAATGGCTAAAAGAATCCTAATTGATTTGTGAAAAAATTTCCTCATAGTCAATCTCAGGACGTTGAGTGTAACCTTTCGCTATCAGTCGGACCTTAAAGGTTTCCATCTTTCCATCGGGCCTTCGCTTCCTTTTGTAAACCCATTTACAACCAATAGGTTTAAATCCTTCAGGGAGTTCAACTAAGTCCCAGACTTGATTGGCATGCATTGAATCCATTTCGGATTTCATGGCTTCCTGCCATTTTCCCGAATCGATATCCAATATCGCTTCTTTATAAATAGTTGGATCAGTTTCCTCCAAGAGGAGAACATCAAGACTCACATCAGATGTTAAAAATAATCTCTAATGAGGCATTGATATTCGATTCGACTTACGTAGAACCTATGTTGTATATCCTTCATCTAATTAGATCTCTGGTTCCATCTCAGGTTCCTTAATTTTGGGATAAAACTCATCAAGTTTAATCTCTCTACAATTCCCACTTTCTCTCAAAAATTTCTTTTCAAGAAAAGTTGCAAAGCGAACAATAAATACATTTCGTTGCTCGGAATCATAGAATTGACATCCCATGGAATTTTCAGGATATCCAACGAACCTATATTTATACCCTCTGGGTGCTAGTTTACCTTGCTGTATAATTCTAACGTATGTAGGACAACCCCAAATCTTTAAATGCCTAAGACTTGGATTTCTACCGAACCATATCTGATAGGGGTCGTAGATGTTGGAATTCTCTAAGCTTCCCAATATCATTAAACAAGCATGAAATAAGTGTGTGAATACAACGAGGGATTTGCGGAATACTCACATCGATCGGTTGAGCGACGCGGAAGGCAACAAAATCTGATTTTCTTCTCGGCAGTGGACTGTCACAACTCACTGTTTTGGCGTCCTTCATTCGGCTATGGATCATCTCCGTCAAGCTACAAGCTTTGCGATTTGATTCCAAGCTCATGGGTGGACTTCCCTATCACCTTCGCATGACTTCGTAGTGTGCTAGCACTCTTGATTTTGCAACAAAATCATGACTCTAAGCTTCCATGTGGCTCTCGGCAGTGAGCCAAAACCAGTGAAGAAAAACAGCCCCAAGGGCATGTGAAGAGAGAAGAGAAGAAGTGATAGAGATGAGTTTGGTTGATGGAAAAAGTGTATCTAATACACTAATGTGAATTTCAAATTCATTTACAATGAATTTGACATTCAAAAAGTCAAGCAATTAAAGCCAATCAACCTCCATCAACTCACATCACTCATGAATAGTGACTTGCGTCAATCACTCAAAGTGAAAGACATCCATCACTTTATTGACAAATGATGTGACGCTAGATACGACTAGCGATTTGACGCTTGATTTGACTTTCATGCCGCACTTGAATTCGAAATGCGAATGCGCTCGCAAATAATCCAGGGCTCGGGTTCGCTAATTCCAAATTAACGAATTTTCTGCTGCGACGTAATTAAATCTATTTAATTAAATAATCATGCCTAGCATAATTATTATTCACGTCGCTAACGAATTAATTCTAAATTAGTTCGTTCGTCCGAATTAAAATCAAATTTTAATTCCGCGTTGAAATCCAATTTCGTTTAATATATCGAATATATTATTTTTATCGATTAATTCCAAATTAATCGTTATCTCTCTTTTAATTATTTTATCCCGGATAAAATATCTCCGTAATTAATCCCAGATTAATTTTCTCTCTTCTAATTAATCCCAGATTAATTTAGAGTGCGAGTCATACGTCATCGGTGAATCTTCGGGAAGCGACCCATGAGATCCCTGAATATGTTGGCAGTAAATTCGTTCGTCGGACTATCCGAACACGTAAGTACCTAGTACTACGTTTATACCGATTTACAAGACAAGGTTGGCTTCTAGCAAAGCGTCATGCCTACCCAATTCTCCAGAAATATCCTTACAGGAATATAAGATCTATATCAGGCGTAGTATACGTAGTATTGCGTATTTCAATCCAGTATCGGATGATCACGTGCTAGGCCTGGGGCTGGAATTGTGTCTACCCCGTACGAAGCACATGTCGAATGTCTGGTGACTAGTCTCTATAATCGGATAAACATGACCTTGTCATTTTATCCCGATGACTGCAGTACATAAGAGAACCAGTACCGTATCCTACGTGACCATCATCTCCATATGACTGGAGTGACACTTCCGTCTTGACATCACACCCAACACACTACGATTCTCAATATACCCAGAAGAGGCATACACAGAAACCGGTTAAAGCCTTGGACGACCAAAACCAAAGTATATTGATTGTCGCAAGTATTAGCGGTGCAAGTCTCAGGTTAAGACCAAATACACCTACCCTGATTTCGGATTTCCATAGACATATAGTCATACTACCAATGGAATTCCGAGGGGGTCTATCCAGAGCGAAGCTGTTTCCCGTACCATCGGAAAAACACAACCTCCTATTACACTTGCATGAGTATCATATACCCAAATATATGAGAACTATGCCGTTATGCCCTCACAATGCTCACAAGTGTAATACTAGTCTTTTACATATTATCGATGTCCAATCTCGATAATACTCTGACTAGGGATATTTAATGATTTATCCTTCGTGGACTGAAACTGTCTCATATCATTCTCAATCCAGAACAAATCATATGGACCTCCTATCATTTATACATCTAGGTGATCTAATCATAAATGATAAGAATGCAATCTCCTTTGTCACATAGTTAATTTGTACAACAACACCATGATCTGTACAAATAGTGACGCTATGGGTCATAATTGTCCAACAATCTCCCACTTGGCCTATAGCCAGTCACTCGAGTGTCTAACACCCAAACTATGTACGGTTGGCTCAAACTGCTGAGAAAAGCTTTCGTCAGCGGATTTGCATGATTATCATCTGATGCGATTTATTCGAACATCACATCGCCATGATGTATGATCCGAATGAATTAGATGAATATCGAAGTATATATCTGGATCGTTGATGAGACCATTAATTCTTTAGCCTGTGCTGACGCCTAGCTCAGCTGCTAACAGAATTATATCTAATCTAATTAGATTTGTTATCGACCCAAATGGCTTCTATTGCCGCCTCAGCTGCAGCAATAACCCGCATTTGTTGTTTATTCGTAACAGTATCTTGCTTGGAAGATTTCCAGCACACTAATTCATTATTCAAACTGTATAGTACCGTTTACGACTTATAGTCATTTTATCGGTTTAGGAAACTTGCAGTAGTGATCATTCACTTCAAGTTCTCCATCTCCACAGATTAAGACAGCATTCTTAGTTCTCTAAGAAACTAACGGATGTTCTTAATATCAATCCAGTGACTATCACTCGGATTGGCCTGTCTGTGAATTCATATGCTCAAAGCGTATGAGACACCAGGTCGCGTATATTTTTTCAATGTACGATTTCTCGGAGAGTTTTCTCGAAAGCCAAGCTTTTACCGATTGTTTATTTGGGAATATCATTTCCAAGAAATGACATATTATCATTATTTTTATAGGATATTTACTGTCAGTGCGCTCCCACTAACCTCCTTATATACACAAGAATCATTTCGTTTTGAATTAAATCATAAAGCATTATGATTACATCAAAACGAAAATTCTAAGAACCTAATGCTTGCTTCAATCCAAACATGGATCTAATAACCCGCAAACCTTGTTTGCTAGTTTTGGTACGATAAAACCGACAGGATGTTATAAACATCCTCCGAAAGGTTTCCTTTTCAGGAAAGCGATTTTCCCGTTAAGCTGACATATTTCATAAATGAAACATGTAGCTTCAGCAAGCATTATCCAAATGGATTTACCGTGGCAACAGGTAAAAGGTTGAATCGTAATCAACACAATGTTGATAACGATACCTTTCCTCTAAAAGCCTAGCTTTATTCGTTGGTATGTTGCCATCCTTGTACGTCTTCCTTGAAGACTTATAAGTACCAATAGGCACAATGCCTTGCGGTACATCAACTAGTATCCAAACTTGTTGATATACATGGAATCCAATTCGAATATTATGGCACTTTTCCATAATAGGGAGTCGATACCTTGTATCACTTCGTCATATGTAGTAGTTGGTGTTCCTCAATAAGATTGACATCTTTATGAGGTGAGATCAGAAACCCATACCTCCCAGGTTATTTTCTGACTCTCTCCGACTTACGTGGTTCTTGTGTATTCGAAGATTATTGGTATAGTTTTATCCTTGATGAACTATTTGTGTTCCATTAAGGACTCGGTGCCTAGAATAGTATTACTCCGATTTTCATCGAGTTTTACTATCCTCCCACTTACCACTGCATATAGGTATTCCTCTTAGGAAAACCGCATGGCGAGCAACAATAAAATTGTTCTCTTGTGAGTTGTATAAGTACTATACTTTGGTATCCCTATGATAACCTACAATTAGGCACTTATCCAATTTGGGTTTTAGTTTGGTATCATCCAAACATATGTCTAGCATCCCAAATTTACAGGAATGAAAAACCCGATTTGTTTCCCTTCATATCTAATATGAATCTGTCTAACAGATTTTAAAGGAACCTTATTCAAAATAAGTTCTGCACTGTTTAAAGTTTATCCGTTGAAGGAAATGGTAGCTCAGAGCGACTCATGATTAACCTTATCATGTCCAACAAAATTCGGTTACTCAATTCGGACACACCGTCAAACTGACGTGTTCCGGGAGGAGTCCTCATTTGAAAGAATACTTTACTCTTTCAAGTATATTAGAAACATATTGCATAAGTATTTTCCATTACGGTCTTACCGTGACAGTATAATACTTTAGCCGATCTGTTTGTCTAATTCATGTCGAAAACTCTAAAAGTTTTCGATTTGTGTTCCAAAAGAAACACATAACCATAACGTGATGCCACATCCGTAAAGGTCACAAAATATTCATATCCACCTCTAGCCTAGCTAGACATGGGCCCACTTGCTTCACTATGAACTAGGGCTAACAAATCGGTGGCATTTGCATTTTTACCAAGTAAAGGTGTTTTAGGCACTTTGCCCAATAAACTAGATTCGTAGACTTTATTCGAATGGAATCAAATCAGTCCGAGTACCCACTCTTCAAAAGTGTGGCTATACGAGTCTTGTTTAATTGTGTCCCAGACAACAATGCCACATTAAGTTTCTTCTGATCAAATCAGTTTGAGCTATTTGTTTGTCATGTTATACGTTCGAGATTTTATTTATATTCAAAATATAAATACTGTTATTCACATCTAATGTGTTTATCTCAATATCATCTTTATATAATAAACACTTTAGTGTTCTAGAATATAAAGGTCAATCTGCAACGGATTAAACACTGATATAGAGATAATATATCTAGTCAAACTAGTTACATTATAACAGTTTCCTAATTTAAGTACATACCTTAAGGTAGTTCCTAAAGTTAGGTATCTACGGTTAAAACAGCGACTTTCGTCCCATTTCTAATTCGCAGATTAATCTCTATTGAAGTCAGTATCCTCTTTATAACAGATTCTGAACATCAATACATATATTTTATGTATCACACTAAGTATTTAAAATCCAATTTTAATACTAGTAATGAACATAATTATGACAAACATATTTGAAGTCAGAGCCTTGCTCGTCTTCAATTCCTTCATGTCTGCTTTGTCCAAACGGCAGTCACGCTTCCGCGATCCTGTTTGCCACAATTTAGGCATATATTTTGGGATATGTCTTTTATCTTCCCAGAAGATTATAATGATTTTGCCTTTGCCCTTTTCCATATTCCAGAATCCTTTGGCCAAGCCATGGGTTTCTAGAATATCGAAGTGAGGTACGCCTTGCGCTACTTGCCTTATTGCAAATTTTGACTTTGTCTCATTGAGAATAGTCATTAACTCTCAAAGAGTTATTATTGCAATTTAGTACTTTAAAGATCTAAAATATAGATTTATGAAGATCCTTCAATTTCATTATCATACTTTAAGGATCTAATCCTTAGTTCTGATTCAGAAATTAAGGAGTCTACTGACAAGTTTAATGGATTAAGCACTAAAGTTATCATCACATAAATCTTCCAAAGATTATGCTCTACTTTTTGCTTAACTCCGGTCTTAGGCCTAATATGTTTTTTATCAAATAAAGTTACTTATTAGTTTCCAGGACCATCCTGAAATTTATTCCCAATTTGAAAAATTAAACCATTTAAATACATTTTCCCTAGGATTATCTTTTAAATGTCAATCTTTCAATATTATCTTGATTCTAATAGTCCAACTATTTAATCAATGATTTCGGTACTATAAATATAATGATTATTATAGTCCAACTATATTAATCAACTATACTTTTAATTTGTTTGAATACAGTCCAACTGTTAATAAAACAACAATTTAAATATTAGTCCAACTAACATTTAATTTATTTGAAGAATGATATTTGATTGAGCGCATATGGCAAGTAATTAAACGAATATTGCAAATTCAATTCTTGCCTCCCACTATTTTTCGGCGAGCCTCTAACCCTCTGTCGAGTACTCGTGAAACCGTATTTCCTAGCGGGCTAGGATCCCGTTAAATATCACACAATCTTGTCTTTGGCCAACAAATTGTATGATAATTAACTAGGTAGATCTCTAAGATCATTTGGATCCAATCCAATTCCTAGATCCAGTAAGGGGACATCCAAGTCCGAAATATATATCTTATATATGCCAATATATCCAATATATTACCTAACCTTTTTCCTCTGAATCAACTAAGCCTTGGCTTTGGCACAACAAACTTAGTGATCCCAGTCAAGCATGACCCATTGACCATAGAAAGTTTCGTAATCAATGTCGATGGACAAGAAGTGGTATTGACTTTGGCCAACAAACCACAAATTGGACAAGACACTGATATGGAACAAAGCTCTCATGATTCAAACACATCCTCGAAGGACAAAGGACTTGACTTTGGCCAACAAACCAATGCAGTCTTAGATCTTGAGTAAGAATCACTCAATGGAAGGAAAAACGCTTAATATTTTGCGAGGGTTTTTCGAGTGCCAATTGGCAACCAATTTATTATATTTGTTAAGGTCTCATCATCATACACCCTTAAACATGCATTCTAAACACATAATAAAGCGCGTATAAAAAAATAATAATGATATGCGGATGGATACTTTACATTGATCATAGATCAAATCTCTTCATTTCTCTCTCCCGCTAGCACAAGTATAACTTCTACCTGTTACACTACACTTCTAAAGAAACCTCATTTACATTGAGGGGAATAGGTGAGAAGAGAATACAAAGAATAAGGAGGTAATAAGGCTGGACACGCAGGTCCAATTAATAAATCAAATTTATTACAATAATTTCTAAAATTGCCCCACCCATCTAATATCCATCTGATATACATTATTCATGCATCGCAACCATGTATTCACACAAGCATGTTATCAATCAATCTAATCAAATTAATTAATCTGATCATTATTGACCATCCAATGTTCAAACAACGATTTGATTTTGCTCGAGTCAAACTCATTTTGCGAATAAGTACTCAAATTACGAATTCTCGAATTAAATTAAACTACATAATTAAATCCAATTCAATTTGTATTTAATACTAATTCGTTATTTAATTCCAAGTTAAATATTACACTTTATTAATAAACCTTTGCGACTTAAATTCCAAATTTAATCGTTACGGGTCTCAATTAACGTCCAACGTCAATTTAATTAAAGTCCAATGGGCTTTCAATTAATTTCTTGAGGCGTGGACTTTTGGTCAACTCGGGTCGAACCCAATAACTAAAGTTCAATCCGGGAGTTACCCCATAAGCCTAGAAATCAATTTAGGCCCATTAGGCCCAATTAAACTTTAAATGTCTATTAGTCGCATTTGGGCTTTATGGATGCGGTTTTGGGCCCAATTGGATCCAACCAATTTTGCCTAAACCCAACTTAGTATAACCAAGCCCAATAAGCCCATTTACAACTTTAAAAGTCCAATTTCAAAATTAGGCCCAATATAATTAAATTACAAATTCCAAATTCCCAATTTAATTACCAAAGTGTATAGCATTATTAATTACCCAAATCAATATTTCCAAAACATCAAATTAGCATAATTAATCATACTTAATTACATCAATTAGTGTCCAACACATTTTGATTAAAATCAAACCCATTTCATGCTATATATGTCTCGGCCATGTGGTGATTTTATGTCCGATTCGGTTTCAATCCAATTAAATCCTCAATCGACATTAAATCAACATTTCCAATCGTTTCCAACTCATCCAATGATCAACGAAACAAAAAATCCAAGACATTTAGGGCATAGTTCAATTCGGCCAAGCCTAATAATTTGGGAAAAAATGATCCAATCATAATTTCATGAAATTGAACCAATCAATCTTCAATTAAACATGTTTTAAGCATACTAAATCATCCAATTTCATTAAATCATGCTCAAATATAATTTACCCAATTTTAAGCCCTAAATCATTTTCATGCTCAATATTGGCTCAAGATACCATTGTTGGAATTCTCTAAGCTTCCCAAGATCATTAAACAAGCATGAAACAAGTGTGAATACAACGAGGTAGTTACGGAATACTCACATCGATCGGTTGAGCGACGCGGAAGGCAACAAAATCTGATTTTCTGCTCGGCAGTGGATTGTCATAACTCACTGTTTTGGCGTTCTTCATTCGGCCATGGATCATCTCCGTCAAGCTCCAAGCTTTGCGATTTGATTCCAAGCTCATGGGTGGACTTCCCTATCACCTTTGCATGACTTCGTAGTGTGCTAGCACTCTTGATTTTGCAAGAAAATCATGACTCTAAGCTTCCCTATGGCTATTGGCAGTGAGCCAAAACCAGTGAACAAAAACAGCCCCAAGGGCGTGTGAAGAGAGAAGAGAAGAAGTGAGAGAGATGAGTTTGGTTGATGGCAAAAGTGTATCTAATACACTAATGTGAATTTCAAATTCATTTACAATGAATTTGGCTTTCAAAAAGTCAAGCAATTAAAGCCAATCAACCTCCATCAACTCACATCACTCATGAATAGTGACTTGCGTCAATCACTCAAAGTGAAAGACATCCATCACTTGATTGACAAATGATGTGACGCTAGATGCGACTAGCGATTTGACGCTTGATTTGACTTGAGTTCCGCACTCGAATTCGAAATACGAATGGGCTTGCAAACAATCCCGGGCTCGGGTTCGCTAATTCTAAATTAACGAATTTTCCGTTGCGACGTAATTAAATCTAATTTAATTAAATAATCATGCCTAGCATAATTATTATTCACGTCGCTAACGAATTTATTCTAAATTAATTCGTTCGTCCGAATTAAAATCTAATTTTAATTCCGCGTTGAAATCCAATTTCGTTTAATATATCGAATATATTAATTTATCGATTAATTCCAAATTAATCGTTATCTCTCTTTTAAATGAAATTTTATCCCAGATAAAATATCTCTGTAATTAATCCCAGATTAATTTTCTCTCCCTTCTAATTAATCCCAGATTAATTTAGAGTGCGAGTCATACGTCATCGGTGAATCTTCGGGAAGCGACCCATGAGATCCCCGGATATGTTGGCAGTAAATTCGGTCATCGGACTATCCGAACACGTAAGTACCTAGTACTACGTTTATACCGATTTACAAGACAAGGTTGGCTTCTAGCAAAGCGCCATGCCTACCCAATTCTCCAGAAATATCCTTACAGGAATATAAGATCTATATCAGGCGTAGTATACGTAGTATTGCGTATTTCGATCCAGTATCGGATGATCACGTGCTAGGCCTGGGGCTGGAATTGTGTCTGCCCCGTACGAAGCACATGTCGGATGTCTGGTGACTAGTCTCTATAATCGAATAAACATGACCTTGTCATTTTATCCCGATGGCTGCAGTACATAAGAGAACCAGTACCGTATCCTACGTGACCATCATCTCCATATGACTGGAGTGACACTTCCGTCTTGACATCATACCCAACACACTACGATTCTCAATATACCCAGAATAGGCGTACACATAAATCGGTTAAAGCCCTGGACGACCAAAACCAAACTATATTGATTGTCGCAAGTATTAGTGGTGCAAGTCTCAGGTTAAGACCAAATACACCTACCCTGATTTCGGATTTCCATAGACACATAGTCATACTACCAATGGAATTCCGAGGAGGTCTATCCAGAGCGAAGCTGTTTCCCATACCATCGGAAAAACACAACCTCTTATTACACTTGCATGAGTATCCTATACCCAAATATATGAGAACTATGTCGTTTTGCCCTCACAACGCGCACAAGTGTAATACTAATCTTTTACGTATTTATCGATATCCAATCTCGATAATACTCTGACTAGAGATATTTAATGATTTATCCTTCGTGGACTGATACTGTCTCATATCATTCTCAATCCAGGAACAAATCATATGGACCTCCTATCATTTATACATCTAGGTGATCTAATCACAAATGATAAGAGTGCAATCTCTTTTGTCACATAGTTAATTTGTACAACAACACCATGATCTGTACAAATAGTGACGCTATGGGTCATTATTGTCCAACAGTAGAAACAACTTTCGATGGAACTCTATTAAGTATGTATGCAGCAGTTAGTAAAGAATAACCCAAAGGTAATAAATAAGATCTGTATAGTTCATTATAGATCGTACCATATCCAATAAAGTACAATTTCTTCCTTCAGACACACCATTGTGTTGCGGTGTTCCTGGTGGACTATATTGGGCAAGAATTCCATTCTCTCTTAAATAATTTCTAAATTCTTCACTCATGTATTCACCACCTCGATCTGATCTCAGGCATATGATGAATTTACTGGTTTGTTTTTCTACTTCGTTTCGGAATATTTTGAACTTGTCAAATGTTTTCGACTTATGTTTCATCAGATAGACATATTCATATCTAGACTTGTCATATGTGAAAGTCACAAAGTATGTTGAACTATCATGAGCGACATGATTTAATAGACCACATACATCACTGTGTATTAGCTCCAGTAAATCTCCAACACGGTGTCCAACACCTAGAAAATGGGGCCTTTATCATCTTTCCTTGAATACATGACTCACAAATTGGATAAGGATCTAAGGTAAGATTTTCAATCAAACCATCCTTTACCAATTTGGATAGA
The DNA here is from genome assembly GCA_019454045.1 of Zanthoxylum bungeanum. Taxonomy (NCBI): domain Eukaryota; kingdom Viridiplantae; phylum Streptophyta; class Magnoliopsida; order Sapindales; family Rutaceae; genus Zanthoxylum; species Zanthoxylum bungeanum. The sequence continues at coordinate 57,057 of SKCR01040722.1, forward strand.
CGCCTAACACCTATGTGGCCCAATCTTAGATGCCATAATTTGGTATTATTTAATTCAGACTTCCTACTTGTATTTTTCTCTATATTAAAGGCTATCTACATGTTTCCAAAATATAGTGACTGTTTGATAAAGAATATTCACATTTCAATAAATTTTCTTTATCATACAAACATAAAGTTTCATCTTTAATGTTTATTTTATATCACTATTTATCTAATATTGGCAGTGATATTATTTGTTTAATAATTGAGGGAACATAATAACAGTCATGTAAATCTAATTTACATCAATCTGGGAGATCTAGAACAACTATTCCTATGGCCTTAACATCCAATGTCTCGCCATTGCCAACTTTAAGCTGGATCTCCCCTTTATTCAGCCTTCTTTTAACCCTCATTTCTTGCAGGGAATTACAAATATGAGTAGGACTGCCAGTGTTTAACACTCATCTATTATTTACATTTAAAGCTAATGAGATGTCAATATTTAGAAAAATACAAAGCGTACCTGGGGTCCTATTTTTCCTTTTAGCTCTGGACAGTCTTTCTTCTAGTGTCCAAACTTCTTGTATTGTAAACATTTATCAAAAGCTACTTTCAGTTTTACGCCTTTGCGCTTCTTGAAGTTCTTATTTAATATTTTCTTCTTCCCCATCTTTATTTTCTTTGACTTCCCAGAAGTCTTTGAAGAGCCAGCTCCACCATAGAGATACAATGTAGGGTTGTCTTTCTTCAAATATTGCTCCGCTATGCCTAGCATGTTATAAAGTTCTTCGTATGTGGCTTGTATCGAATGCATATGGAAATTTAATACAAAGCCAACATAAGAACCAGATAAAGAAGACACAATCAAATTACGGCCCAACCGTGCATCAAACACAATGCCATGTCGTTCCAGATATCGAATATGGTCTATCATGTTCAAAATATAAGTGCTGACGTCTCATCCCCCCTTGATTTTAGCACGGAACAATTCCTTAGACCTTCGATAAAGTTCCATCTCTTGGTTTGCCTCGAACAACTCCTTGAGCGTTCGCATAATGCTCCAAGCATCTGGTAGTTCAATGTACTGTCTCAGCAAATCTGGAACCATCGATCCCAAGATGTAGGATTTCACCTTCAGGTTATCATCCTTCCATCTATTAAAAGTTTCTCGCTCTTCTGGAGTGGAGTCAGGATCGATTTCAACAGGCAGTGGATTGACAGTGACATAAGTCAACTTTTCAAATTCCAAGACAAGTCGGATGTTCATTTCCCATTTGAAATAGTTTCCGACTCCTTTTAACTTATTGGAATCCAAAAGTTTCATCAATAGATTAGCGGCAGCCATCTACAAGACACTATTTTTGAGTAGTAGCAGAACAGTTTTCATTTCAAAATATTAACACTAATTGATTATGGAATTTTAAATCTATTAGTGCCCTCCCACTACTTTACGTAATTCAGTAATCTCCCTTAACCGGAAAAATAGGAATTTGACTATCAAAATTCCATAGCGGGAAATGGATCCCATGATATTTATTTCGGCCTCACACTAATGACGATATTGGCTTTTGTAAACTCATTAGGTAGACCTCCAAGGTCAATCACATTCATGTGACTCCTAGTTCGGTCCTGAACCGTTTCTTATCCTCACACTAATGACGATATTGGATTAAGACGTGTTCTAGGTGTATACTTGTCAATGTGCACTAATGAGATTCGTATGTACACCCTCACACTAATGACGATATTGGATGACTATGTTAACTCATCACGCTGTTGGTTTTATTCTAGGTCCCAAGATCATCAAACAAGCATGAAGATGTGTGAAATACATATCAAAGAAGTTGCGGAATACTTACATTGATCGGTTGAGACGATTTGAAGACAAACAAAACCATTTTTCAGCCTCCAAGGTGCGCCCACTGCATGCAGTCCACTGCTCAAAAATTTCAGTTTTGAGTCTTCAAGAATCCAAGATTTCAGGCTCAATCTTCGTCTAACGATTCCTCGGTCGGCTCGTGGGTGGGTTTCCCTAACACCTTCGTATGCCTCTTAGAAGTGTACTAGCACTTGGATCTTGCCACAAAATCCACAAATAGCCTCCTCACTGCTCATGTTTTTCTTGGCAGAAAAACAGTGAGTTTTAGCCCCTTGGGCGTGAACATGAAGAGAGAAAATGTGAGAGAGAGTTGTCTAGGGTTTACTAAAATCCATCTAATGAATAATAATAGATTCAAAAGTGTAGAGAGATATTTTGCTTTTATATTTTAGGTAAAACCATTTCACCTTTTACCCTAAACTTGGTAGGTGTGGGTAAATGGTTTTCCAAAAAGCAAACAAGGAAGTTGGGTGGTAGGTACACCTACCACACATGGGCCCCACATATTTGAATTCAAAATTCAAATATCTCAACGAATATTTGACGCGGCTCGGTTTCGTTTATCCAATGAAACGAACTTTCGTCATTAAATAATTAAATCTAATTTAATTAAATATCGATGTGACGTAAATATATTACGAACGTCGTTTACGAATTAATTCTAAATTAACTCGCTCGTTCGTATTAAAGTCCGACTTTAATTTCGTAATGAAATCCAATTCATATTAATT